>VIAB01000534.1:242083-261956 GCA_009801035.1 Oophaga pumilio
ATAGATATATAGATAGATAATAGATAGATAGATGATAGATAATAATAGATATATAGATAGATAGATAATAGATAGCTCACTCTGTAGGTAATAATTGAGTGTAATACATGCAGTACCTCTATCTGTGAAATCCAGTAAATTATGGATACAAAAAGGAGCAGGATGTGATTAGATGATCAGATATTAATAATAATGACATAATAATACGTATCTTTATTTTCGCACATTAATAACCACCACCCGTTGTTCTTGGGCAGCTGATGACGGAGGTTACACATATTCTTATTACACTGGGATTATATTGGTCCATAGAAGCTCTGGGGTCTGATACATTACTGACATGTCATAGACAGTACTGGAAACCTTGTGAATTCAAAAAACAATAACCTGGAGACAGGAAGAAGGGTCCTCCAGCATATGGGGGTCACAGGATAATAACACCCCCATACACACGACAATAATGCGAGTTAGTGCTAATAATAGGTATTATTTTGATTTCTCACCTGGTTTGTCACTCCCCGCCTCTGATTCACCGCCACAAGGTAACGCAGGACCAGCTTAGTGGCTTCTGTTTTACCAGATCCGCTCTCACCGCTAATGTTAAGAAATAAATTCATTATACAATAATTAAAAAAAAGAACTCACACGATAAGTCGCCTTCACGGCAAATCTCCACTCACCTAATGATAATACACTGGTTGTGTTTGGCATCCATCAGTTTGGTGTAGGCTACGTTTGCAATTGCAAAAAGGTGCCTGAGAAAAACAACAAAAACAACTACTTTACAGTAACTTGGTCATCAATCTATCGAGAGGTTTCAGTTTATCATGATCCCCAGCACAGTCACAGAGGTACACGATGCACATGTGACTGTCTGCAGCCACTACCTCCAATCTTACTGTGCAGTATACAGCAAGCGCCCTCTAGTGGAGGCCGAAAATAGACATTGTTTTATCATTTCATTGGATTTAGAGTTCAGTAACAGAAGTGTCCTATTGATTATATATATATGTAATACATGAATGCAAGATCACAGTAAGGCAACACATAGGTCTGCATAGGGACTGTGTACACAAAACAGTAGGACATTTCTAATAGAAATTATTGCTAAAGTTACATCGTTTTGTTTTTTTTCACAGATATTGGAACAATAAAAATGTTATAAAAAGGTATAAAATAAACAGTAAAAGTATAAAAAAACATTTACGCTATTAGTTTCAGGGACTATCGTTCAGGGGTTGATGAAAATATCTGCAGTAAATTTAGCTTGTCTGGATTTTGCTGCGCTGATTTCACCTTTACTATATATAAAGGGGTGAAAATCCTCCACTGAAACCAACATGGCATGTAGTTTACAATCTGCACTGCGCAGAAAATTTTGTGCAACGTTTAGATGAGATTTATGTCATTCACTTTCTTGATAATGTTTTTGGCAATGTGCGAATATGGGCTTAATAGGACGGACGTCACACATGTTACTTCACTTGCATAGCTCGGCCCTAACTGACCGCCCATAGACGTTCCTAAAAATCACAGCTGATTTTGTTTTTCTCAGCTAATCTGAGTGTTATCCTGTAAATTCATAGAGATTTGCATTTCTGCATCGAAAATCTGCAGTGAAAATCCAGAGCTGAAATTTCAAAATCTGCACCGTAGGTCAATTTCCGAGTGAACAATTTCTGCAGCATCTAAATGAGAGTTGTAAAATTCCATCTACTTGCTTCTACTATGTTCCTCAATGTGTGGATTTAGCCTTAATAGCAGATACTCTGCACAATGGCTGTGGATATTTGGGATCCTATTCACAGCCCATAAACAGTACATACAAAACCAAGGTGGGACAGAAGAAATCTGCTGCTAATGTTGCTACAAATAGCATCTGATTGCAGCACTCATCTATAGGAGGGTGTACAAGAGCACAGATGAGGAGTATTGATAACTTACGGGGCAGTTTCCCCCAAGGCTTTCCCTTCGTAATACAAGACATGGTCCGTCCCATAAATATTCAGCAGCCTGTATGGGTTTAATGACAGGAGGATGCTACCGATGTAGGTCTACGGAAGAAGGAAAAGAGGTTTGTTACTATCTTCTTAAAGAAAACTTTAAATATTAAAGGGACTGTAAACAAAGCTGGAAACAAATTATCACCTATCTACTGGACAGGTGGCAACTTATTGATAAGTGGCGGACCGACAACTGGTATCAGAATTGACCGTCAGAATGGATCTTTTTCACCCCGTTAGAATGGATCAGCATTGCACCTGCTTGACCAACGCTCTATTCATTCACTATGGGTTTGCCAAGTGGCTCTAACAGCCTCATAGAGAATTGTTACACACTTGTCCCGGTTTTGGCCTCTGCTCTCTTTACCCTGGTCCACCTTTCTTTTTTGTGCTTCACGTCGGGCTTTGCAGGAGGCCCGGCATGCTCCCATGTGATCATCTACCTAGGCTTATGTAAGGCCTACTCTTAGTTTGTGGTGCACCACTACCTGCTCAGTACCGGCGTGCGGTTTCCAGGATCTCATCTAACTTTCTGTGGTCTCCACAACCTTTACTACATGTCTGCAGTTTCCAGGACCTCTTCTACCAGTCTACAGTCTCCAAGACCTCTGCTACCTGTCTTCGATTTCTAAGTACTCTGCCATCTGTCTGCGGTCTCCAGGTCCTCTGCTACTTTTCTGCTGTCTCCAGGTACTCTTCTACCTGTCTACATTCTCCAGGTCCCCTTCTACCTGTCTGCGATCTCCGGGTCCTCTGGTACCTGTCTGCGATTTCCAGGTCCTCTGCTACCTGTTTGCATTCTCCAGGTCCTCTGCTACCTGTCTGCATTCTCCAGGTCCTCTGCTACCTGTCTGCAGTCTCCAGGTCCTCTGCTACTTGTCTGAGGTCTCCAGGTCCTCTGCTACTTGTCTGAGGTCTCCAAGACCTCTGTTACTTTTCTTCAGTCTCCAGGTCCTCTGCTACTTGTCTGAGGTCTCCAAGACCTCTGCTACCTTTCAGCTGTCTCCAGGTCCTCTGCTATCTGTCTACAGTCTCCAGGTCTTCTGCTACCTGTCTGCAGTCTCCAGGTCTTCTGCTACCTGTCTGCAGTCTCCAGGTCCTCTGCTACCTATCTGCAGTCTCCAGGTCCTCTGCTACTTGTCTGAGGTCTCCAAGACCTCTGTTACCCTTCTGCTGTCTCCAGGACCTCTGCTACCTGTCTGCATTCTTCAGAATCTCTGCTGCCCATCTGCGGTTTCCAGGACTTCTGCTACCTGTCTGCAGTTTCCAGTACCTCTGTTACATGTCTGCAGTTTTCAGGACCTCTGTTACATGTCTGTAGTTTTCAGGACCTCTGCTACCTGACTGTGGTTTCCAGGACCTCAGCTACCTGCCTGCGGTCTTTAGTCTCTCGGCTACCTGTTTTGGGACTCCTGTCTGTGGTCTCATGTACCTCAGCTACCTAATTTCCACATGCCTCAACTGCCTCCTGCACCGACGCCCGTGGCCAGTGTGCCCACCTGGATCTTGGGCTTTGAGGACCCACCTCACCTGGTGAGCCTAACAAGAATGAATGGAGTGACAATCAGGCGTCCGAACTATTGCTCCATTTTGCAACGGGACTGTAGTCCCCCATTATGCAGCCCGAGCAGGCGCCCACCGATCAGGCACCGATCCTGTGGATAATTCATTCACCGGAGAACCCCTCTAGAATCTCAGAGGACGCCATACTCACATATATCAGCTCTCGCTCAAACCTTTTTCTCAGGTTTTGGAGGACCGATGCTTCCTGTAAGTCCCTGCAAAATCACAATGGAAACATCACACCCAAAATACAATGTCACATGCAGAATGCTGAAAACAGAAAGTAGCTTTGCAACAAATCCATCATATGATGATACTCACTCCAGCTGCGTCATGTCCTGCACCCCATTCTCATCCTGCCCTTGGCTTGGCCCCATATTCGGAGGGCTCCTCATGGATTGCATCTTGGGTAAACCAACAAAAATGTCAGAAAATAACTAGGATCTTCTGCAAGTTGCTGAGGACAAATCCTTTAAGGCATTTTGTACTTTTTACTGTTCTGATGAAAAGCAACCATAGGATTGTCTGAACTGTGATCTACTGTATTTCTTATGACGGCCAAATAAGGGGGCACCGCTGCACCCCCAGAACCTCCTAATGTGCAAAATGCAATCAATAAGATTCCATCTTCAACATTATCACAAATTGAAATCTAGGAAATGAACTTAAGTGTATCGTATCGTGTGATAAGGGGCATGGCCTCTAAAAGGGGCATGTTTACGGAAAAAAAGTGGCATATATGGGGTACGGTACCACATTCCTGAATTTCTCCTGGAAGAAAATTTTGGAAAATTGGCAGATATACTTAATTTTTTAAATGGAAGCTACCCAGCGATCCACTGAGCGCTGCAGGTCTAAAATTGGGTGGTCGATTAAACACTTCCCTTGCAACAGTTGCCCCTCACAATAAGTGTGCTGCCATATAATTTATGGACTAGCCGAGTCTATCATAGCTAGACTGAAAAAGGAGGGCTCTGACTATAGGACATCCGTGGTCTAGTACAGCTTAAAGACATTGGCTGTCAGCTTGAGATAATCCCTTTAAGAGAGACCTCCACCGGTAACATATATATATATATATATATATATATATATATATTGAAAACTCCCTTTAAGGAGCACCGAACACATAGAGTTGCCAAGTACGAAGCGAATAGCTGCACGGATCTTATGTCTCGTGTGACTTGCCGTTTGCTGTTTCTTTGCAGGATCTACTTACCCTGTGCGGGTTTATTCAACATGCAGCGCAAAGAATGATGAACATGCAGAATTGGAATGTCCCTTTAAGAAACTTTTGGCTGACAACTTTGTACAACAGCACATTTCTCATTAAGACCTACGTGTTACATATTCCTCAGAGACAGAATCAACAAGAGATTATACTAGTTGTCACCACAAAAAAAAGCTATAGAAATGCCTAATATACAATAAAAACGAAATCCTCCATCATTCGAGAGGAAGAAAAACAACATTTGCATGCAGTGTCGTCACAGTGTAAATACTAAGGATCAGAGACCTGGCCTCAAGCCACTAGACTAAGGGAATTTGCTAATATGGTGCAATATGGTGCTAATATAAGGTATTTTGGGGTTCTTTTGATCTGCAAATTGAATCATTTTATCTTGTCTCTTTATGATTCATCTGGATTTGCCCTCCTTAAATCAAAGCTCCATTGCAAGGAAGTGAAGGTGCTGATGTCCTTTAGGTCTCTCTAGACAGTGGCGTAGCGTGGATGTGGGCCAGGGGGCTGGTTGCTCTGATCACCATGGTCTATGGGGGTGCAAAAGTGTAGATGAATTTGTCATCGGCTCCTGCGCTCTGCATAGGCAGCAACGAAATGACAAACCTTAAGCATTATAAACTAAGGTTTGGGATTAGTTTAGGGTTAAGCTTAAAGGGGTTGTCCTTTCTTACGCTACAAGCCTGCACTGCGCTCTTTGAGGATTTTCCGGGAGCAGGCGCTAATGTGACCGCAAGTATGTGATTTGTATACTTCTGCTCACATTCCAACTAAACTTTTCCAACCGGATACAGTCTAGTCGGCATGTGACCGCATGTGTGCAAATCTCATACTTGCGATCACACAATTGCCACTCCTGGCGCCGGCACCGGAGAATCCTCATAGCGCACAGTGCAGACTTTTAGTTTAAAACCAGACATCCCCTTTAAGGCTAGGGTTAGTCTTAGGGCTGGAGATTAGGTTAGGCTTAGAGTTAAATTCACAGGTTAAGGGGCACAAAATACTTGCTTTGTCCAGGTGCTTCCAACCCAAGCTACGTCACTGTCTCCAGGATAAACTTTTGGGGACTACTTCGTCTTCTGCCCCCCACTACTAGTAATGTATAATACACCCCCGGACTACATTGCACCTTATTAGTAAACGTCCCTCACATTTTCTCCTAATATGTGACGTTTTGACTCTGTTCACACTGTCATTATTTGGTGCACATTTTTGAGAACTGCGTTATTGTTTGCCATCCAAAATTTGTTAAGACCTAAAAAAAAAAAAAAATGCACCAAAACCCTTATAGTTTCCCATGTACGATAAAATCCCCTTGAATCAGTAATTCTGATAAAATAATGAAGAATCTCTAAATATATTTATTTCATTTTTTTTTACACTAATTATTATTAGACTGGGATAATTTCCATCGCCTCATTTCTGACCGTTTTATAATCCAGAATGTTTGATAATACAGAAGATTTTTTTTTGTTCTGTTTTGTGCTAATTGGATTCAAAGGATTTTAGGACATGGGAGAGCATGAGGAGTGGTTTTCTGTATACGGATATACCCTTGATATTTGGCATCTGTGGAGATAATAAACGCTTCCACCACATAGCAGAGCAGCAATATTTAATGCAACGATCACTTGTTTATCTGTAAGGTGGATAATAAGTGCAGAGTATGGAGAATGCCAAATGTAGGGGGACATCGACCAGCAACACAGGGATGCAAAGTTATCCTAAATCTCACCATGTACCAGTCCCACAGCTGCATCATATCAATATATAATGTACATAAATATATGCAGAACTGATACCAGCTGTACATATACAATCACACACCAGGAAACACCCAGGTTATACCGGCTGTACATATACAATCACACCCCAGGAAACACCCAGGTTATACCAGCTGTACATATATAATTATATACAGGAAACACCCAGGTTATACCAGCTGTACATATATAATTATATACAGGAGATGTCCAGGTTATACCAGCTGTAAATATATAATTATATACAGGAGATGCCCAGGTTATACCAGCTGTACATATATAATTATATACAGGAGATGCCCAGGTTATACCTGCTTGCTCCATACAATCAGTGAGATGTATTGCTTTATATTCCTATACTTTCTTTCCTGTGACTATCAGTAATGGCTGGCGTCTCTCTCGGTTACACGTTCCCCTTGTCTGACCTCTGTTTCTTTATTGCTGCCAAAGTTTCATTTCATCCATTTCCTAATTAAATATCTCTGCTCCTTTCTATGGCCGGGATCATTTCCCCACATTTACATAAATCTCTTTGTGTTGTGGGGTCAGCGCCTGACATGTCGTGTATTATGAGAGAAATCACTGCGTTTTGTTCTCCTGTCAAATCATAGCAGATTGAAACTGATAACCGCCATGGATGGAAGGAAGGCCGGGATTAGAGCTCAGAGGGGAACGGCCGAGAACCCAAACTGCTTCTCACAACATCGCTCAGCTGTGGGGTTAATCTAAGGTTACAGGGATCTATCTATCATCTATTATCAAACCATCATCTATCTATTATCTATCTTTCTATCAATCAATCAATCTATTATCTATCTATCTATCTATCATCTATCTATCAATTATTTATTATCGATCCATCATCTATCTATTATCTATCTTTCTATCAATCAATCTATTATTTATCTATCTATCTATCTATCATCTATTAATCTATCTATTATCTATATCTATCTATCTATCTATATGTCATCTGTTATCTATCTATGTATCTATTTATTATCTATCTATTATCTATGTATCTATTATCTATCCATCTATCTATATATCTATCTATTATCTAATATATTATCTATCTATTGTCTATTATCTATCCATTATCTATCTCTCTCTGACAGCTAGATAGATAGATAATAGATAGATGATAGATACAGTTTTCTATATCCGCTGGAGTAACTTGCGCCAAATTTATGAAAAGATGCATTTTAAAATATTTGCCACGTCTTTGGGCTGTCTGTGCTCCAGAAAATAAAATCTACGCCACCAATGAGCCGTGTATGTTTAAGCTACCATGTATGTCAGTTTCCTGGTGTGTATTATTTTGTCATCTTGTCGTGCTGCTGCACAATTTCCATTAAGCTACAACCACTTTTTTGAAAACTGACATGGACGTGAAAAGATAAAAACCCTGCAAATTATTGTGCAATGCTCCATAATTGGAGACTTTTTTTTACGACAATGGGATTATAGATTCCCCCCTTTTTGTGTAATTACAGGTTATAGAAAATAAAACAAAGTAAAGTAATATAATTACCGCACCTTGCTATTCATCTGGGACCTTCCTCTTGTGCCAGCCATTTGTTGCCAGTTTTTTGGAGATCGGGTGCTGCCATGTGTCAGATAATTGGCAACTTTTTCTCTGGCCCTTTGTGAACCTCTTTTAATGCTGTCAGTCCAAGGCCTACGCATGGATTTTTCAGATTCCCATGTTCCTGGCAACTCACGAAAATTCCCTCCGTGGTGCCGGGGCCAAGGCCGATTTCTCAGACTACCACGACCTCTAAAGTTTTCCATTTGATGAACCTGAGGCATAACTACAGCATATCTGCCATTGCCATCTTCAAAATCACCATCATAGTACTCCGCTGGGTGTTTTGGAGGGCCTTGCCTCATATATGGATCCCTTGGTGGTGGATGTCGTGGGAATGAATGGTTGGCACCTGCCAAAGTTGGAGATCCCCGAAATTTTAAATGAATACTAGATCTTCCATTTAGGGATCCTTGGCTTGCTTGATTTAATGACTCAGACATAAACCCACCTAACGATTTCAACCCGTGTTGAGGAGATGGAGGTCTTGATTGGCTCATGTTTCCAGAATAGGGCATAGGATTCCATTTTGGAGACTGGCTTGATACGCTTCTCATATCTTCATAAGGATGTCCAAAATTTTGAGTTGAAGGAGGATTAAAAGTACCTCCTCCAAGATTTTCTTTCATAGAAAAAGTCTGAGACTTTGGCCTTTGAATTGAATTTCCTGCCATCTGGCCAAACTTTTTTACAAATGGGTTTGAAGGTTTTTCTTCTCTGCGTAACATCTGTTGTGATGGAGGGGGACCTTGAGACATTCCCACAAGTGGCTGTCCAAATCGCTTCCAGAATGGACTCTTAGAATTCGGAGTCAAGTCAGATGGTGACATCATTGAACCCTCATTCATGTCTCCATTTATCACCACACTACTTCCTTGCCTATTTAGTAACTGGGAAACTGGACTATGGGGTGAGCGATTTAAGGTTCCTCTCATGCTACCAGGTCTTCCCATCACTGGTGACCTTGTGGGATCAGAAAATGGGACAAAATGTGTAGGCTCAGATGTTCCTCTTGGTGCGTAAAAAACATCTTCTTGTCCTTGTGCTGGGCTGGAGGATATTGGCCTAGTTATTCCTCTCATACTATTATGTCTCCCCATCGGTTGGGAAACTGGGTTTTGAGATGAGCGACTTAAGGTTCCTCTCATGCTACCAGGTCTTCCCTGCATCGGTAACCTAGTGGGATCAGAAAATGAGACAGAATATGGAGAAGGCTCAGCAGATTCTCTTGGTGCGTAGAAACCAGGTTCTGGTGGTACTTGGCTAGGTGGCATTGAATTTGCAACTCTTCTTATACTATTATTTCTTCCCTGCAATGGGGACCTTGGAGGATCAAAGAAAGGAGGAGATTGTGAAGAACTTTCTTGAAAATTTTGTGCCATAGGATGGTCACTTCCTTGCCTTGAAGGGCTTGATAAAGTGCTAGGTGGACCTAGACTGGAAGAACTTCTCATATTGTCATATCTGTTCAACACTGGTGACTTTCTAAGTTCAGATGGTGAGCTAGGCAATCCATACATGTTTTGTGGCCGAAGAGACTTTGGATGAGATGAGCTTATGTTATCTTCTCTATAGGGTGGGATCTGTGACATTGAGTGTCGTGTTGGTGATGGACTTCTTGGTTTCATATCAGCAGTGCGTCGTAAATGTTTCATAAATGGATTCATAGTTAGTGGTTTGATTTCTTCCCTTGATGCAGTTTCAATCCCTCGTCTTTGCATGGTACCTCCTTGGTAATTATTTATTATTCCATCCATTCTTCTTGCCATTTGTGGAGATTTTTGCTGTGTAATCTGATGATCAGGATACAAATTTGGACTTTCAAAAGCTTTTCGGGTTGAGGGTGGTGATGATGACATTTGGACTTCATTTTTTGCAAAATGACCAATTCTTTGGGGCATTGAGCTTGCTGAGGGCGATGGAGAGACACTTCTCGAATTCACTGATGGTTGAAGAGTTAGAGGATTATTTCCAAAGTGGTTTCCTGTCTTCATAGTAGGTAGCGGAGATGAGGGCACAGCACCTACATTTAGATTGCTAGAGTTGGAAGACCAATGTGTCAGCCTTGTAGGTGAAGATGACCTTGGAAAATTTGGTTTGTCCAACTGAGCTGCGGGAAGATTGCTAGAATTAGTAGTCCAATGTGTTACCCTGGTAGGTGACGGTGACCCTGGATAATTTGGCTTACCCATCTGAGATGAGGACATAATTCCTCTCTGTCTTAACGAAGAACGAAAGTCCGCTTCCTTTACTCCATTTTGATTTTGAGAGACTGGGGTAGATTTGTTTAAGCCAAATGCATTCATTGTAGGTTTAGGAGAAACTGGTCTCTGCCTTGTCGAAAGGTTTGGAGATGGGGGCATAGATATTTCCTTTCCTTGGTTACTAAATCTTGGAACAGCATTAGGCGATGGGAGAAATCTTTGATTAGAGTGCTGTAAAGTAGGGTTTGTTTCAGTATTTGTGTTGTAAGATGAAAGGTTGGTTCTTCTTAAAACATTTGATGAATCCATACCAGCTAGTTTATGGCCAAACCGTTTGTGGTATGGTAGAGTAGAATTTCGCTCATCTGCCAGATCTTTCTGTAAGGCCTCTAATCGTTGTGCCGAGGGAATTTTGTTCGTCTGATAATCGTTAGAAGACTGTGGTATTTGAACATTTTTTAGGGAAGGAAGTGGAGAATGTCGTCTTTCAAATGTTGTCTCCGCAAAAGGATTCCTTGGCGGTGGAGATAGAGGTCGCCTTTGGATCTGATGCTCATTACGTTTTAAGATTGGCTTAGGGGAAAGTGACTTTTTCATAAACTGACCCAAAGGACTACCGAATGCTCTTGGGGAAAAGTCTTGCAAATCCGTCTCTGGGTAATTTTCTTGATAATGGGGTCCATTTACTTTTTTTCCTATAGGTTTTGTAGATAGCAACTTTTGCACTCCTCTTGCATGTGGCTGGCTAAAATTTCTTTGAACTGATTTTGCAAAAAGAGATTTAGCACCAATAGGTCTTGGATTTCTAGGCTGCTTCGGTTGAAGTAATGGTAAATCTTCACCATATTCTTCTTCTTCATCATCATCAAAATCCGTAAATGATATATGTGGAGACGGGGGTAGTGGAACATCTAACCTCTCTCGGCCAAATAATTTCACTTGTGGTCTTGGAAACAGCTTATATTTCCTATTTCGGGATACTGTTGAAGATTCTACTTCTAATTGGTCTCCTGATTCGTAATATGGGTGACTACTGTGATCCATTGCTTCTGAATCATCATATTCTATGATATCATCTGAAGATTGGGCATATGGGTTTAATGGTTCTGCGTATGGGGATACCATGTAACCACCATTGTTCATTCCATTGGGGTAGTTGTTATAGTCATCTGTTTCTTCCATGTCAGAATAAGGAGATTGACTATCAAAATAACCAAATGACTCGTTCTCATTTTCCTGGGAATCATATGGATTCATTGGATCTTGGGAATAACCCATTTGATTCCCATCATAACCGTATGATGAATATGCGTTGTGTGGATTATGTATATCTACATCATATTGAAAATAAGTGTTTTGACTCTTAAGCAGATGACTGCCTTCATCATAATACTCCATGTTATCTTGGTATGAAGTGTAGCCATCTTCCATAGGGTACTCCGGATAATTATCATATTCTTCCTCAGCTTCTGCATATGCTGGATATTGACCATTGTGGGCAAATGGAAATTCTTCATCCTCGTTGTAATATCCATTCTGATCAAAATTGTATTCTTCATTGTCGTAGTTGTAATACTCAATTGATGCATCATCGTGTCTTCCTGGCCCATGTTGCAAGTATCTCTGCGTTGGGAATCTTTGGTGTCGATAGGCTTCAAAGTTCTTAGGATGTCCATAAACATCTTCATATTGGCCATAGAATCTGTGTGCACCTGGAAACCTTTTCATGTTCGTCCTATATTTGTCAAGTTCCTCATGTGAAGGGAATGGCAACTTTTGTGCTCCCATCCTAGTTAGTCTATCATCCTGTATGGCTCTCTCATTTTGAAAGTATTTACTTCTGTTTGATAGAAATCTTCTGGTCAACCAGTTGGCAGCTGCTGATACTTTAGAAAGCACTTTAGCTTTTGGTTTAAATTTATCTTTTGCTTTTTTTCGACCAAACAATCCCCCAAATAGCTTCCCTGGTGCTTTTTTTTCTTGTTGATCTGGTTTTGGAGCATTACCTCCCAATCTTATCAGTAAAAATGAAGGCTTTGGTTTTGACCCATCACTCGCTGCACTAGCTTTTGGCAATGTTTTTTTTGAGCCTTTCCGTAAGCCCACCATAAGCTTGGATGTTTTTTTCAACATCGAAGCTGACTTCTTTTTCTTATCTAGTAGAGATGAAGCTGCAAACTTTCTTCTTAAGCCCATAAACAGTTTCGATGCGGTCTTGAAGTGACCTTTTTTTGATCTCCTTGGTCTTAGCTGTCTGAATTTCATGAAAAGTTTTGATGTTGCCTTTAAACTTCTTTTTTTCTTAGGAGGAGCGGCTACTTTTTTGGCCAGTCCAGCCATGGCCTTTGTTGCCCCTTTTAGTTGGGCTCTTGTTATATCCTTTTTTAGATTCTTTGCTTTAGAAACTTCTGGTTCTTCTACTGGATCTTTTCTTCCTTTACCTTTGTTCATTCCAGCCACTGCTTTGGAAGCACCTTTTAGCGCTGCCACACCCTTTTCTCTTCCTCTCTTTCCTCTAGCCGCTGGTACAATATCTTCATCTTCTTCTTCTTCTTCATTTTTGCCACGTTCTACCTCAGACACTTCCTCCTCCTCTTCCTCCTCGCTTACTATTTCTTTTTTTGTTTTCTTGGCATCCTTTCCTTTCTTCTTATCATCTTTTTCTTTACCTTTGCCACCTTTCTTTTCATCTTTGCTCTTGGGTTCAGGCTTAGAGGGTGATTCTCTTCCACCACCTCTCTTGGCTGGTTTCGCATCACCTTTTTTGCCGCCCATAATGATAATTTTCCAAGCTCATGCTAGTGCTCCTCTGTGGATACTAAATGGTGCAATGTCTCTGAGATTATATACGGCAGCGTTCTGTATTCACTTTGGTTGAGAACACAAAAAGCAAATTGCAGATCTAAAACTCTCCGAAACGGAATGCTCATGCTGTTAGGTGATATGGAGAGCGGAATTAAATAGTAACGTACGAGCAACCAAAGTCTTTGCCTTAATTAAGAAAAAATACTCTGTGTTTCCAGGTGGCTCTGAGACCGATGCAAAATGCTCATGAATACCAAGCTCATTGCAATCAACATCTTCAATTACCTTGCTCTGTTGGTGGCATGATGACCAAATCATCCATCCTTTGGTTTACAAGAAAAGTCACTTCGTAAACTGTCTCTTCTTTGCAGGAATCCACCAAGCTCACTTTCCAGGCAAATCGGTAAATCCACGTAAGTACATCAGGCTTAAAGGAGTCTTGAGAAATCTAGAGACTCTCAGCATAAGTCCAGGGATATTCCTGTTACATCAAGCCGAAGTGATGCTTCTGCAGAGCACCGAGAAGTAGGAAGCCAAGATATAGTGGCCGTCCTCTTGTGCTGTAACACTATATTCTTGGCTCAGTTTAATATGAATAATGCAAGTAGCCTGTACCATTCCTACTTTACCACCCTGAGACTTTTCCAACAAAAAAAAAAAAAAAAAAAAGACTTAAGTGCTGAGATGCAAGAAGCCGAATGTTAATGAAAGAAGACCAAGAGTATTGGTCACATATTAACCCTTTAATTGGAGGGCGATTTTGCAGATGCAGAATATACAGTTTTACACAATGCAGAAATATAGTAAAACAGGATAGATATCTAAGGGATCTATCCTAAACATGAAATATTGTGAACAAGGGTTGAAAGAGTTGTGGAAAGATATAATAAAATATACCTAAAATCCAACTGTACTGCTTAAGTTTTACAGTTTCCGTTTACTTTTTTTTTTAAATTAAGGAAAAAGTTTTACTTTTTTTTCTATTCTCACAGGCATCGTTTATAGAAAAAAAAATTGTATATCCAAAATACATGATTAAAGTCTGATTTAACCTTGCCAGAAAACTAAATTCGAAGATGAAATTTTGTATGATAAAATCTAACTTTGTGCTACAATATAATCCAAATAAAAAAAAAGGTATTCTGTGTCACAAAAGTAATATTCTGTTTCAAAACTAGTACTTTTGTAGAAAAATCCTATTTTTTATCTGTTCATATTATGATAGGCTAAATTAATATGTAAGATATTTTTACCTCATACACAAAAAATTGACTTTTTTTTTTTTATCCAATTTTGCTCCATGTGTTCATTTTTACCATCCGTATCGGATCGGGTTTTCTTGTTTCCCAAATTTCTCCTACAAACCAGTTAGTGAAAAAGACGGCTACAACGAGGTTGGCATTGGTGTGGTGTCCATTTTAATTTTACCTGGACCCATTCACTTGAGTAGGCAAATTTGGTCTGAAAATTGGACCAAAACTCTGACTTGTTTTCTCTTCTTGCGTACTAAAAAATGGTCATGACCCAAAGATTAGAGTGTGTCTATATGTCATCCATTAAGAAAACCGTAAGCACACATATGGGAATGGGCAGTAAAGGCTAATTAATGTAGCCATTGACTATTACTTAAATGAAGGAGAAAAAAAAGCCTTGTTTTGGTCCCCATTGGGTTGTTTTGTACATTGGAAAAAGTTCTTGATGCTGATAGACCATAGTTTTAAATACTAATTAAAATGGTGATGGAGCTTCTTAAATAGAATAAATTGATGACCAAGTATCTGCCATCATGGTCAAAAACACATAAAACTTCACAGAACTTGTTAATTCTTCTAATACCGTCTTAATAATTTTCTGCCACCGGAGAGCTGTGAAAAATTAATGAAAGCTTTGGATTCAGGTCTCTTTCAATTCATACAACTTTAATCAGAGATGTTTCCAAATTTGTCTTTTGCTTTGTTTAAACAGATCGATTTCTCATCTTGACGAGTAATATATTGTTAAAGACGTCTGGGAAAGCGTCTTCAACAACCGCTGCGCCTACTCAGCTGTGAAGGAAAGCTGCCACTCACCTCTACCTAGTAGACTGCACAAAACTCCCAATAGATCCCCTACAAAACGGCCATAGGCCGGGGTAACAGACCTGCGGCCAGCTTGGTAACAGGCCTACGGCCATCCATGCCAATCTGGAAAAAACATAGTAGACATGCGACATACTGTAACTTACATTAAACATACCTAGAGGTAGCCCTATCGTAGAGTCTAGAAATATTTAGAGGGGTGTTTTATGATCCACCAATCTTGAATAGATCTTCTAAAAATGTGTCTATGGCCACCTAAAAAAAGGTTGTGTAGTTTTTTAAACACTTTTTTACTAAACGGCTACCATGAAAATTGTTATGAATGTGCTAGAGATGGTTTCTGAGCAGAGGCTCCCTCTGGTGGTTACAGACAGTACTGAGCCTTTCAGCAAGGAATGGCAATCTGGGATCGCTGACTGGTCTGATTTAAGGGAGGTTCCCTCCCATGATGGTTGCCGGTGATCAATTGTTCTTGTCTCAATTGTGGTTCCTGGTTCATTTGGAAGTTTGCTGAGTCCTGCCTGCATCTTCTGCTATCAGATAAGATATTTTCTGCTTTTATTTTTGTGCTTGCTTTTTGCATTGTTCCCTGCACTTCTGTGGAGGTCAGCCAGGTCCCCTCCGGGGGCTTGTGATCCTCTCAGTTTATCTGAAGCCACTGTTATTTGTTCATTTGCTTTTTCCTGTTTTTCACTGGCTGCGGCTTAGTTTTGTTACACCAGAGATCTGATTTTAGGTGGTAGAGATCGTGTGATCTCAGGTGTTTTTGCAATCAGAAGAGTTGGTATTTTTTAGGGTTTTTTTTGGATTGCAGTGAGTATCCTTTCCTGTACTTTTCTGTCTAGACAGATTGGGCCCCAGCGTTTGCTCATTCTGTTTTCTGTCTGTGTCCGTGCTTCTTCTTGTCTAACCGCCATTACATGTTTGGGGGCTTCCTATTTTCTTTGGGGATCTGCTCCGGGGCAGATAGCTTTCATCTTTCTGCCTTTAAGTGTAGTTATCTCTCAGGCTGTGACGAGGCGTCTAGGATCAACGTAGGAACGCTCCACGGCTACCTCTAGTTGTGTGGTTAGTTCAGGGTACTGCGATCCAATAGGTTCCAGCCTCTCTGGTGTATTACCGTTTATGCTTATTCTCCTCAGCTACCAAAACACAACAGAAAATATACTGAGATCACTGGCAAGCGATTTGCTGAACAAGTGCGATTTTGGTAACAAGTATTAACTCTCCCAACAGTGCCTCCACAGGAGAATTTATGCATTACATTGAAAAATGTTGTCTGTCATGGACATGAGTCCTCCAGAGGGCAAGATATCCACCGTTTGTTCTGGAAAACCCTCTGTTACCTCTAAATCCCTAAAAATCTGAAGGCTCAAACCACATCATTTTCTGCAAAGTTGTCAATAACCTAAATGAAAGATTTTTTAGTTAAAAGCAAAATCCACCATTAAAACATTTTCTGACGTTTCGCCAATGTTGACAAGCAGTTAAAACATTGTACCACCACTAATAAAAGAATTGTGAGCCATCTCAGTCCTATGATTTGACATTCAGAGGTTTGGGAAACAAGTGTGCCAATATTAATGCCCTAATGTCTAATAAATATATATATTTATATTCACATTCTAATGTATATTAACAGTCTAAACTAGTTAGCGTAGGTACAAATAGGGTCTGTCTAAAGTCAGACACTAAATCCTGCTGCACCTGTTTAAAGTTCTCAGCATCGCCGGGTCATTAAATAGTTAACACCAGATCCCATCTATCGTGTTACTCAATAAATTTACATTTTGACAATATTGTTTTGTGACTGCGCTGCCCTCACTTCCTCATCAAATATACAGAGGGGTGATGTCAGGGGCTCCTTAAGTTGCACAAGGAGCCGAGTCTCATCCTCCTGTGAACTGGCTGAGCTAATCCAGACCTGGCGATGTCACATGGCGGAGCAACCGTATACAACCGCTTTGAACAATCCCTGTTTGTGACAATGGGTCATGATTAATAATTTTGGCAAAGGCATTGGGTCCCAGCATGGTACCCGAGGATGGCGCAGTAAAGTTAACATGCAGTTTTTACCACTACCATAATAAGTTTCATGACAATGTACACTTATTTTTACAAGATACTGACTTTGGGACCTTCTAATCTAGTCATATTATTACAGATCACACACACATGCCATATAGAACATATTAAGGGGGCACCGACAGAAGACTTATGCAGCGATTTGATCCCACCGATCAAAGCCATTTAAGATAAGACAATGGTTCTGCTAGGGGTTAAGTCCTAGAAATTTAATCTGTGTGCAAAAAAAGCCCCTAAAGTTATCCTCTGGCCTTGATTGTTGCCCATAAAGTATAGAACCCCTTTTAAAAGTACCTGTAACTTGCCCTAATTATGCTTTTTAAGCTGATGTAAATGCCGCTGTTCTCCTGAATCCAACGATGTTTTTCTTTTCTTCCTGTGCCTCTCTGTTCTTGAGATATGGCCTCCTGTTCTCTGTATTTACATCCATTTTATTTATCCAATTGGGCGGGTTCTTGATGACCACACCCTCTTGGATAACAAGGCTAGATTTATATACAGGCAAAAAGGGGGTCAGATTTCAGGAACAGCGCAAAATGTGACACAGGCCCTAATGACCTTCCTCATCACTAATTAGTATTTAATAGTAATTTTATGCAAAAAAAAATGGAAAATTATTTATGTAAAAATGAAGCTTAATCATGAAAATTTTTTCAACTCTATGTGTTCCAATTCTTCAAGAATTCTGTCTGCTACCCAAAAGGGAACATAATTTTTGCACATTCACTGAGAAAGCCCCTTATGTGACTATAGTCTCCAAGTACCCAGTGTCCCGAAAGACTCCCCTTTTGACATACATTGGGCCAATATGCATTAATATACAATTTTTTCAACTATACATTTTTTTCCTTATACTGTTTGGTATGTTTTTGTACTTTTTTTTTTATACAACGGCAGTTAACGGCTGACGTATGTTACTGTATGCCTACACTTTGTCATATGTCAGGGTATACATTGGGGAATATTCAACGTATACCTCAGATGGAAACGAAAAACAAGATGTGAATGAGTGTTACAGAGGCAGAAAACTTGTACCGAAAGAATACTTCTGATACAATTGTATCTGATGTAGACCATCCTCTGTGTCATGTCCTCCTGGGAGATCTGGGGTTAGAAGATCACTATGTATTGTGAATCACAGATCTTCCATTTAGCCTTTGTGTTTGCGTCCCATATTAAATGGATTAGGTTTTAGTACTGAAGAGGTTAACAACGGTTTATATGCTAG
Source organism: Oophaga pumilio (assembly GCA_009801035.1). Taxonomy (NCBI): domain Eukaryota; kingdom Metazoa; phylum Chordata; class Amphibia; order Anura; family Dendrobatidae; genus Oophaga; species Oophaga pumilio. The sequence continues at coordinate 260,641 of VIAB01000534.1, forward strand.
TCAGAAACTTGCAGCTCCATTTTCAGCTGCTTCTGATCTGGTCATTACCTCTCCCCATAAAACCTGGCCAGACCTTTTCTGTCTTACCAGTGAAAACTTATATTCTTAGCTGCATGGAGACGCTGTGCTGAATTGGAGATCATTGTTGCGTGCTGTTTTTGGGTGTATGCTTTCCTCATTATCCTATTCCCATTTGGTTGGTACATTCCTATCGTTCCCTATATACCTCTTTACCTTTGGTGTTTGCATGTTCATTGCTTTCTGTTATCTATGTTTTGTTTTTGTGTCTTCTTTAACTTATATTTCTGTCCCCTGCCTCATGGGGTGGGGGAGAGGACAAATCAGGGTTTAGCAGTAGCATAATAAGGGGCAGAAACTCAGGCATCTCTACCTTCAAGAGTACCCCCTGGACTGGTATAGTTAGTGTGCCACTTTCAGGGACAGTTTGAAGCCCCCCTTCCCTACCAAAAACTGTTAGTCTATCCGTGAGTTGACACAGATACATCACAATAAAGCATTAGAACAGGAATTTTGCATGTGACTCATAGAGGATTGTCTAGACCAGACACAATTTTAGCTAAAGCTAATTTCTCACTTGACAGCAAGATGAGATGTGGAAAATGGCAAAGCATTGAAAGACTTAGAATGTAGCTTGCGATGACACATCAGATGTTCTGAGGTGATATGAACCCTACAAATCCTTAGCATCATTACCTGCTGGTGGGCCTCAGACCCGATGATGGACGTCAGAAGGAATAGTGCCTTCCACAGACATTGTACATAGATGGCGATTCCTGACCCTACAGCCTTCTGTCCGCTCGCTCTCAATGATGGTGTCAGCTGCACGTCAGCAGCAGAAGTAAATAGCAATGACAATGGCCTGATTTACATTAAAATAGGAGCATGGACTGAGCCATCATCTGTAGTCAGGGCTGTGCCACCCTTCCTGCTGTCACCTGGTGCTCTGCCAGGACAATGCTGCAGGTGACAATATCGGCCTCCATATCCTCAGCGACTTCATGGGATCATCTACAGCTGCTGTATCTAAACCTATCATATCTGACAGTTTTCATAGCTTTGTATCAAAGCCTTTCATGCGTAGTATTGTCTTCTGAGTTAGAGCATCATAAAACATATTGCCGGTTTACCTGCACAGGGGCCCAGACTCCGTACATCTACTTTCTCCCTCTGCAAATTTTCCTTCTCCGACTCAAGACATTTGGGGAGGAAATGCTCCCTCTACCTCTCTCCATGCTCAGTAGTTGCTTTCATAAATGTATACAGTCATGGACAAAAGTTTTGAGAATGACACAAAT
>VIAB01000535.1:200178-219037 GCA_009801035.1 Oophaga pumilio
CTATAAACTAAAGGTGGAATCAGTTTTCTGGGGAATAAAAGTCACAAAAAACCTTGGCATTTTTTTTATATTCGTCAGAGGGGACCTGGTCTCACAGATCCACTAAGGTTTACAGCAGAAAGTGGCATGAATTATAGCAAAAATGTATTCCTGCCCTTAACTGGAGTAGATTTTATATTTTCCATTATAGAGGCGCCAAATGTCCTGCACCCGCCCCTGTCTAATACTACCTCTCCATCTCTGATGAGTAGCCTGAAGAGGGGACATCATGTCAACAACGCTGCAGACAATCAGTGAGCTCAGCTGCTCAGTCATAGCATGAGCTGCAAAACGCAATCACTGCCGGTGTCACTGTACGGCGCACGTCTCAATCTTTTCCATTCTATCAGCTAGTGAAATTCAGACTGCACTCAGATGTCATCCGAGTGCAGTCTGATGTTTTGCACGCCCTTGTAAGGAGGAGGACCGGGCTGCAGGTACCTGCACAATGCCGGGTCCGGAATTGCTGAGGCTGCGTCCAGTGTTGCTGGGGGAAAAGAATGGGGAACCGGACAGGACCCATGACCTGGTGAGGAGGGGCATGGCGAGACCTGGGGAAGAGCAGAAAGCGCGGGAAAGGAGTTCAGTTTCCCATCGGCAGAGGGAGGAAACAGGTGTGTGCCGCGCTCTGCAGAGAGAGAATGCGGGACTGTGACCCGGCAAAGGACACGCGAGGCCCCCGCAGAGCCAGGGAGTGTGCAGAGCGTTGGACGCTCAGCCATAAAGCGTGCAGACCTCGCATTGAGAAGCAAGTGCCAGGTGCCGGATCGTGAGCTGTGTTCCCCCTTGTTAACAGGCGTGCGGCGGAGTAGAGACTTCTACAGCATCACCTGCTGCGGCCTTGCAGGTTAATGGACGAGGGGCTCAACAGGTAAAGGTGGAGACCGCCCGATGCCGCCAGAAGCTGGATCGTGTGTCGCGGGTTACGCCTGAAGACGCTGCGCCGGCCGTTGCCGGTATTACAACACTCATCAGACTGCGTGCGATAGAGGAGCAGAGGAGTCACGATACGCGGAGTTTTATAACAAGACTGTTGTGTTATACCATAACCATATCGTTAATTATCTGTCGCCTCCCCGCGAGGAGTTCCGTATTGTTATCATCACATTATTGTTAACCCTTGCTCTGCATTCCCTGCCTTACTGCATCTCTGAACCTGCTTACACCCTCGTTGACTTGCATGGCCGATTGCGATCCAAACATCAGATACAACTTGTGCATGTTACAATTTCGTTCCTTAGGCCGGGGTCACACGTGCGAGAACCTCGCCTCCATACCCGGCACTGCCGCCGCCGCCGGCACTCAGACCGGAGTGTTCAAATGCGTAGAAATACATGCAGCCGCACACTCCGGTCCGAGTGCCGGGTATTGAGGCGAGGTTCTCGCGCGTGTGACCCCGGCCTTAGACAGACTCTGAGGATAAAATCGGACAAGTCGAATGTGGAAACATGGAGCTTAAATCCACACATCCCGCAGAATATCATGGAGACGAGAGCGACTCGACGTTTGGACGGATCGAAACTACGGCCGCCTGCGCGAGCCTTTGAGAGGAGTATCAGATAAAACAGTGATTTGTCATAACTACAGCAAGCAGCCCAGTAAGTGATGCATCGCTGGAATCACAATCGTTCCTAATTTATGCTGCTTTCGGATTGGAAACTATAAACCTGGCGACAGATTTCTCATAAATTTATACTTGTGTTGTACTCTGGTTTGGCCAGCAGATGTCGCCAGTGTTCTCCTGTTGGAACTCACCTGCGGCTGTATTAATCTGACGACTCTGCACATTATGCACCTTTAGTTTTTTATTTATTTTTTATTTATTTATCCATATTCCATCGCAGAGCTGAATAGTTGGGAACTTTGTGCGCCATCTGGTGGTGGAATATGGATATTACATTTTAAATACTTAAAAAAAAAAAATGCAGGTCTAAGAGGTAATGTTTCTCCTTGAGGCTTGTAAGGAGGCTTATTCGCCGCGCAATGCTCCTCTGGAAAATTTAATATGCAAATTGCCTCTTCAGAGAATCTCAATTTGCAGACACAGTGTTTCGGGGTACTACCCCTCATCAGTGCAAAGCATGAGATCTAATTTGTCACGCTTTGCACTGATGAGGGGCAATACCCTGAAACACCGTGTCTGCAAATTGAGATTCTGATTCGGTTGAGAGTCACATTTAAAGGGCAAGATCGCTGCTTCCAACAGGTGGCGCTATAGCGTTCTGGTCCTCTTCCTCTCTGAAGAGGCAATTTTCATATAAAAAAATGCAGGAAGCAATTAAAGGGGTTATCCAGGTTTTAGGATGAAAGTCTGAAGTTACTCTGGTACAAATTGAAAAAAAAATGTTCATGTGAACTAACAAATGGATTAACCCTAAAAAGCGCAGATAAAACGTGCCTAAAACGGATGTATGAAAAAGGCCTGGAAAAGATGACTTGTACACGTTGAACGCACAGCAGTAGGACGCAGGTAACTGGAGATTTTTATTGTTGCATGTTACATGTATGTGGGGGAACATAGTGATGCCGATGTGCCTGGCCCCCGGAGAAAACTGCAACATGGACGGCTTCAATGCTGGTTATTGTGCCATCTGGTGGCAGAATGCAGATATTACACTTTAAATATTGGTTATGTAAGAAGCAGCGTCGCGTTGTGTTTGTGTTTTTTTTCTATGTTGTCAGGTTAAGGCCGTCATGTTAAAGCTTGTCACATTTCTACCTTGTAAAACAAATGATACAAATTAGTGCCAGTCATCCTTTTGTCTTGTGCTGGCTTGTTATAAATATAATGTAGCCATGTTATATGTTTAACCCCTTCACCCCGAAGCCTGTTTCCACCTTCCTGACCCGGTCAATTTTTACAATTCTGACCACAGTCACTTTATGAGGTCATAACTCTGGATCGCTTCCATGGATCCCGGTGATTCTGAGATTGTTTTCTCGTGACATATTATACTTCACGTTAGCGGTAAAATTTCTTCGATATGACTTAAGTTAATTTATGAAAAAAATGAAAATTGGGAAAATTTCCCAATTTTCAAACTTTTAATTTTTATGCCCTTAAATCAGAGAGTCGGATCGCACAAAATAGTTAATAAATAACATTTCCCACATGTCTACTTTACATCAGCACAATTTTGGAAACATAATTTTTATTGTTAGGACGCTATAAGGGTTAAAAATTGACAAGCGATTTCTAATTTTTACAACAAAATTTTCAAAATCATTTTTTTTTTTAGGGACCACTTCACATTTGAAGACAGAAAATACCCAAAAGTGACACCACTCTAAAAACTGCACCCCTCAAGGTGCTCAAAACCACATTCAAGAGGTTTATTAACCCTTCAGATGCTTCACAGGAATTTTTGGAATATGGAAGGAAAAAAATAAACGTTTACTTTTCTTTCACAAAAATGTTCCTTCAGACCTATTTTTTTTTACTTTTGCAAAGGTAACAGGAGAAAATGGACCATACAATTTGTTGTGCATTTTCTCCTTAGTACGCCAATACCCCGTATGTGGGGGAAAACTACTGTTTGGGCGCACGGCAGAGCTTGAAAGGGAAGGAGCGTCATTTGACTTTTTGAATGTAAAATTAGCTGGAATAATTAGCTGACCCCATGTCGCGTTTGAAGAGCCCCTGATGGGCCTAAACAGTGGAAATCCCCCATAAGTGACCCCATTTACAAAACTAGACCTCTTTGGAAACTTATCTAGATGTGCATTGAGCACCTTGAACCCCCAGGTTCTTCACAGAAGTTTATAACGTTAAGCCGTGAAAATAAAAAAAAATCAAATTTTTCCACCAAAAATCTTTTTTAGCTCCAAATTTTGTATTTTCACAAGGGCAAAAGGAGAAATCGAACCCCAAAATTTGTTGTGCAATTTCTCCTGAGTTCACCGATACCCTATATGTCATCGAAAACTACTTTTGAGGCACAGTGCAAAGCTCAGAAGGGAAGGAGCGCCATATTACAGTGCAGATTTTGCTGCACTTGTTTGAGGGTGCCATGTTACATTGGCAGAGCCCCTGAGGTGCCAGAACAGCAGAACCCCCCATAAGTGACCCCATTTTACCAATGTAACCTCTCAATTGATTCATCTAGGGGTGCAGTGATTATATTGATACCACGGGTGTGACACAAACTTTTATACTATTGAGCAGTGAGAAAAAAATGATTTACATTTTTACCACCAAGATTATGTGTTTGCCCCAAGTTTTACATTTTAATACTGGGAAAATGGTAAAAATGGCACCAAAATTTGTCCCACATTTTTTGCTGAATGTGGCAATACCCCATATGTGGCTGTACAGTACTTTTAGCCATATGGCGAGACTCGGGAGGAACGGAGCGCCATTTGCCTCCTGGAGCGCAGATTTTCCTAGACTAGTTTGCGGATTCCATATAAAGAGCCTCTAATTGGTAGAAAAGCAGAATCCCCCCTCAAGTGACCCCATTTTGGATATTATAACCCTTTGGGAATTTATCTACAGTTTAAGTGACGATATTGACTCCATGGGTGTTTTCCAGAAAAAAGCAGCAATGAATGTTGCCAAGTGAAAACATTGTGCCCAGCTCATGCTTCTGGAGACACGCACCCGTAAGTTACAGGGCTCTCATCACTACAGAAATGCCAAACATGTGGGTGCTAAATGTGGTTTAGACACACTGGGGCTCAGAAGGGGGGAGCATTTAGATTTGGGAGCGGAGAATTTGCTGAAATTCTTTTGAGGGGTGAGGAGCAATTTCGCTTTTCCAGAGACTTTGTGCTACCAGTAATGTGGAAGCCCCCTATATTTCCGTTAACAGATGACAGACCTGAGTGAGGACTTGTTTTTTTTGTGGATTGAGTGGAAGCTTTTATTGGGAACATTTTACATGACGTTTTGGATCAGTTATCCTGCACTCTACATTGAGCACTTACATCGGGGTTTCCATCTAAATCTCAGAGTGACGTGATTCAGATGAAACCCCCAAGGGATCCATTCACTATAATGAGGCAGCAGAGTTACTCTGGACTCTGTCTGGCCTCTGTTCAGTGGTGTCATTTTCAGAAACGCACAAAACTGTGGCCGACGGCACTTTTATGCAATTCTAAAAGAACGGACACCGCCGCATCACAGGTCAGACAACATCCACAGTGCCTCCATCTGCCTCATTATAGGGAATCTTCCGCCAGAGGTTCCATCTGAATCATGTATTTCAGAGATTTACACGGAAACCCTGGTGTAAGCGCTCAACGCAGAGCACAGGATAAATGTGCGCCGAGCCTTACTGCGATCTTTGGGAGGCAGAATGAAAAAATCAACAGCATATACAGAATTGGTTTTATTTATTTTTTATGCCATTCCTCGTACAGTATAAGAGATTAGGTGACTTTATTCTTTGGGTCAGTGCGATTACAGTGATACCAGATTTATACTGAGTTTTTATGTTTGGCAGCTGTCACACACTAAAAGACGTTTTTTATTGCAAAAACTAGTTTTTACGTCACAATATTTAGACAGCTATAATGTTTCCAAACTTTGGCCCACAGAGTCACGTTATGGCATGTTTCTTGAAGGACGAGCTGACTTTTTATTGGTACTATTTTCGGTCACATGACATTTTTTGATCGCTTTCTATTCTGAATTTTGTAAGACAGAATGAACAAAAAGCAGCAATTCAGGAATAGCTTTTTTTTTTATACCTTTTCACATGTGGTAAAATTGATAAAGCAGCTTTATTCTTCGGGTCAGTATGATTACAGCGATACCTCATTTATATTTTTTTATGTTTTGACACTTTTACACAATAAAAACTATTTTATAGAAAAAATAATTTTTGCATCGCTTTATTCTACGAGCTATAACTTTTTATTTTTCTGCTGTTGGAGCTGTATGGAAGCTTGTTTTTTTGTGGGACAAGATGACGTTTTCAGCGGTACCATGTTTATTTACAGTCATCTTTTTAATTGCGTTTTATTGCACTTTTTGTTCGGCGGTATGAAGATAAAGCATTGGTTTTTGCCCTCGTTTCTTATTTATTTTTTGACGGTGTTCACTGAAGGGGTTAACTAGTGGGATAGTTTTACAGAGCGGGTCTTTACGGACGCGGCGTTACCAAATATGTGTACTTTTACTGTTTGTTTTTTTATTTACATAAATAAATATATTTATTGGAAAAATATTTGTTTTCTTGTTCTTTGTGGATTTTTTAAAAATATTTTTAATTTTTTTTTGCTTTTTTTACATTGAACTGATGCTCTGCAATTCTTCTGCACTGCAGAGTATCACATCAGCATCTGACAGGCAGGGAAGGAGGCGTCTCAGGTCCTGCTCTCTGCAGGCACTGCGAAGCCACTTTCCCTTAAGGACCCCGCGGCCATCTTGGAGCTGGGGTTCTCTATTGAGACCATCAGGACAGCGCTATCGCCTCGCGTTGTCCTGATGGAAGTGGGCAGGGAACTCATTCCCGGCGCGATGCTCCTCAATGTCACTGTCACTACTGACAGAGGCATCAGAGGGGTTAAATGGCCACTATCGGTAGCACCGATCCTGGGTGTCAGCTCTCACACAGAGCTGACACCCGTACCCGACTGCCACGGTTCTCAGCGTGAGGCCGTACGATCGCGGCGCCATACATATACTGCTGTTTGCAGGAATGCAGCTCCCACAGAGCAGTATATGTACGGCACATGTCGGGAAGGTGTTAAAGCGGTCGTTTCATGATGTTAAATGGGTACAATTGCAAAGTATTTGTAACGACCTCTTGTTTAAAAAAAAAGTAAACTGTTTTAGAATAAAGGGTTAATTCTCTTCCCGATAAATAGCAAAAGTGCTTGCAAAAAACAAGGAACTTTGCAATTTAGCGATTATGACAAATTTCCTCCATTCTCTAGAATGGTGTAATCTTTAATTGTACAGTTTTTCCGTTCATTTCCTAGGTCACCGGCCACCTCTGCAGTCTATCAGAGGGGGGCAGTTTCCAAGGCAAAGACTGTGCACTTACAAGCTCTTTGCTTTTAATCTTGCAAGTGTTGCTCTGACGCGCGCGTGCGCGCGCACCGGATCCTGGAGTCTGCTGTGTCACCGTGCTCCTGCAATGTTGAAGAGGTAAAGCTGCGGCTGTTTGCAGAATACAAAAACTTTCTTGAAGTTGTGAACTTTTTTGAACTTGTAACAAAAGGGAGAAATGCGGGTGTGCCGCGCGGCTGGTAAGGAATTCACAGGGTTCAGATCCACAGAAATAGATCATAGTTTATTCCCAACGCGTTTTTAGGTGAAACGGACCAATTCCTCAGGGGGACCTCATTACATCACCTTCTCGGTTTTAAGAATATCTTGAAAACTTTTTTCTTCATGTCACATGTCTCCCTTCCACCCTGTTCTCAGCTCTCGGACCTTGCCATATCTCTCCGCACTTCATATCTGTGTTGACTCAGATAACGGCCGGGTGACTGTTTCACACATGTTTGCTTTATTATATTCATCCAGTCCCTTGTGCAAAATTACCACCTTGTACCTATTTTGTTTTTCAATAGATTGTAAAATGTTACGGAGAGGGATCGATTGTAATGTTCCGAGAAATATGTTGAAATTATATAAAAATTATTAGGCTGTGCGCACACGTTGCAGATTTGGTGCGTTTTTGTCACTTTTTTTTCCTGCACGGATTTGTGACAAAACCTGAAGCAAAACCTGATACCAGCAAAGTGAAAGTATCATGTGCACGTTGAGTATTTTTGACTTGCCGATTTGGCGCAGAAAATAATCTGCTGCGTGTCAAAATGTGATTTTGCATTTTTCACCATTGACTTCTGTTATGATTTGGTAGCTGAGGAGTGGAGGTAAAAAAGGCAATACACCAGAGCAGTTGGAATCTATGAGATTGCAGTACCCTGACTAACCACCACAACTAGAGGCAGCCGTGGAGCGTTCCTACGTTGGTCCTAGACGCCTCGTCACAGCCTGAGAAACTAACTATACCTAAAGATAGAAAGAGGAAAGCTATCTGCCCCGGAGCAGATCCCCAAAGAACATAGAAAGCCCCCAAACATGTAATGGCGGTTAGACAAGAAGAAATACTGACACAGAAAGAAAATAGTATGAGCAAACGTTGGGGCCCAAACTATCTAAATAGAAAAGGATAGGAAGGGCACTTACTGCAATCCCAAAAAACCCTGAAAAGCACCAACTCTACTAATTTCAAAAACACCTGAGATCACACGACCTCTACCACCTAAATTAGTTCTCTGGTGTAACAAAATCAAAACAGCAGCCACTGAAAAAACTGGAAAAAGCAAATGTACAAAACATCAGTGGCTGAACTAAACTGAGAGGGCAAAAGCCCCCGGAGGGGACCCTGAAGGCCCCCACAGAAGTGCAGGACAAAATGCAAAAATCAAGCACAAAAACAAAAAGAAGAAAATGTCTTATCTGTTAGCAGGAGATGCAGACACGACACAGCAGGCTTCAAAGGCAACAGGAATCAAGGATTGAGACCAGAACAATTGATCACCGGCAACCCTGATGGGAAGGCGACTCCCTTAAATAAGACCAGTCAGTAACACCTGATTCCCAATCCTCACAATCTTCACTGGACAGTCCAGTACCGCTTGTAACCACCAGAGGGAGCCTCTGCTCAGAACTCATTTCAAGTCCATTCACAACAGACTTCATTCAAATAAATCAAAAACGCGGCAAAAACGCACCAAAAACGTGCGTTTTTGCAGCTGCGTTTTTCTTGCCAAGAGATGCAGAAATGGTGCAGAAATTTTACTCAATGTGTGCACATAGCCTTATTATAAAAAAGCTAGGGTCACATGACTGTTTTTCTCTCATCCCAGAAAATCGGTCCGATTATTTGAATACTTGGTCCGAGGAAAAAATTGGACATATTCACAGCCCCAAAGAATGACATGTAGAACCAGGTACAACTGGGACACATTTAAGATGGATGACGACAAACTGGAAGTTGTAAAGGACTTCAACCTACTTGGTCAATGGTCACTCAAGAAGCAGTGACAATACCGGAAGTCAATAGGAGACTAGCTGGGCAAATCAACAATGAAGCCACTGGACAAGGTCTTCAAATCAAGGAACATTTCACTGGCAACAAAGACACGGCTCCTACATAGTCCGGTCTTTTCTGTAGTAATGTATGGATGCGAAACCTGGACGATAAAGAAACAAGAGAGAAGAAGAATCAATACCTTTGAAACTTGGTGCTGGAGAATAATGTTATTGATACCATGGATGGCAAGAAGAACAAACAAATCAATTTTGGAACAAATCAAGCCAGACATGTCACCGGAAGCAAGGATCACCAAGCTACGACTTCTCTACTTTGGTTGCAATATACGAAGAGAGCGATCACTGGAGGAGGACATCATGGTCGTAAGAATAGAAGGAACAATGTCAAGAGAAAGACCAGCAACCGGATGGCTTGATACCATCAAGATGATGGCAGAGAAGACCCTGGTAGACTTATCTAGGCTTGCACAAGATCGATCTTCCTACAGATCGTTCGTCCATCAAGTTGCCATTGCTCGAGATCGAGCTGAAGACCGTTACAAGAAAAAACAAACTTATTTTTCACTATAAGCAGCCACTTTTGTCTGCATTAGCTTTTATACATGACGCCTCATTTGACTCACACTTTATAAAACGTCTGATTTGGATGAGTAATGTCTTTTTATTATGTGTCCTGACAGAACCTTCCCATATGTACACATTGCCGTGGGCTCGTTATCAGGCGTGGTTTTTTTCCGTTGCCAATCTCTGGCGTGCACACGATTACTAATAATCGCTAACATTTTGTGTACATAGAAATACTTTGTATGTTTCAGCTGTTAATATGTAAAGTGTAATGCAGCTGGAACAAAATGGGAAATGAGACGTGACAAGGAACACTAGAGAATAGATTTAATAGTAGAAGTTACTATAATTAAGCAAAAGAAAAAAAAGAAAAAAAAAAGCGGGGTCACGGTCTAGTGGAATAATCACGGGGACCGGCTCTGATAAAGAAGGGGAATTGTGGTTTAACCCTTGGGAGGTTGTGGAGGAGTAAGGTGCACTCGAAGAAAAGCATGGCTGGGATGATGACACTTCCCGATAGATGTAGGCTGACGCTCAGTACCATGGTTCTCCAGTGTCACTTGTTGATAGCCGAATGTCGGGTGCGGCGTGTTCAATTCCACCAGTCCATAGTGGCTCCTCACATCAAGCTTCAGTACCCAGAAGTGTGAACAAAAACCTTGTAGATGGGGACGATTTCCATTTTTGTGTCTTCGGTTTTACCTTCCCCGAGCCATAACTCTTTATTTTTCGGTCCAAAATTTTTTTTAGCGGAACGAGTTACAGGACACCCTTCATTTTACCATATAGTCTACTAGAAAACTGGAAAAAAGTATGGAGAAATTGTGAAAAATTGACATTTCGACGTCGTGTTTTTGGGATTTGCTTTTACGGTGTACATTATGTGATAAAAGTGACCTTGCAATATGATTCTGCTCATCAGTACGATTACAGCGATACCAAGTATGGTACAGTTTTTTTAAATTATTTTAGTGATGAAAAAAATCAGAAATTTAAAAAACTTTTTTTTGGGTTGTGTCTCCTATTTCCGAGATCCGTAACATTTTAATTTTTTGGTCAATGGAGCTAAGTGATAGCTTATTTCTTGGGGGGGGGGGGTGAAAGGTTATATTGGTATTATTATGGGATAGATGCAATGTTTTCAAAGTTTGTTGCAGTTTTTTGGTGGCATTGCAGCAATAAAAAAACCCGAAAACTTGTCTTTCTTGAAGTTTTACTGTTTGTATTATTCACTCATCAGGTTAAATATTTTTTTATTTTGCTCGATCGAATTTGAACGTGGCGATAGTACAAGAGTAGTTCTTTAATTTTTTTTATTATTTTTCTTTTTAATGGGGAAAAGTGGGGTGATTTGAACTTTTATAGTTTTTTTTTTCATTTTTTTTAAACTTTTTTTTTTTTACTTTTTACTGTACTTTTAAGTCCCCCTAGGGGACTTAAAGCTGAAATTATCTGATCGCTTGTACATAGAGTAAAAATCAGTCTCCGGCCACAGGCAGGTTTTCACCCCCTGAGCCTTCTCCATACACCCGCTTATGTCTTGCGCCATACTAGTATAGCGCATGTTGTGAAGGGGATAAGCTTCTTTTAACCTCTTTATAAGAGTGGTTGCAAAAACATGCAACTTTGCAATTTATTTTTTATTAAAATTCCTCTCCGTTCTCAAGAACAGGGGGATTTTTGATTTTAGGCCACTTTGTTGCAAGGGAGGAGTTCAAAGGCAGCCAGCAATCTGGAGAGCTTCAAAGTGGCTAAATCAGACTGTAAGCATAGCGCCTGATCATGCTGCTCGCTCCTTGGACTGCAGAGGTGGCCGGTAACCTACGCAACAAGATAAAATTATAGAGGACTATAAAGGGAATTATAATTCCCTCTATTCTTGAGAACAGAGAGGATTTTTAATAAGAAGTAAATTGCAAAGTTGCTTATTTTTATGAGCATTTTTGAGACAACCCAACATTATTACTTATTATACTTATACTATTATTATTTTTTATTTTGCTGTAGGTTTTTTTTTCCTTTTTTCCAACACTGTAATGTTATTTAGTAACACCAAGACTATGGCTTTTCCCATTGCAAGAAAAGCCAATTTCTTGTTTGGATCAGAGTTGGATGAGTTCATGGAGGACTTGGGTGAGTCGGGTACATTACCTTCTGTCCAATAAACAGTGGTCATGACAATGATGTAACCCCGGCTGGGCTTGTGCAGGAGGGGATCCTGACACTGGTGCGTACTTCAGCAGGATGGGGGACATGTATTCCAAGATGGGGGATATATATAACAGAAAGGGGCCTATGATGGGGGGATATGTATACTAGGATTAGGGACATGCATACCAAGAATGGGGACATATATACCAGGAAGGGGCCCAGGATGGGGACATATATACCAGGATGGGGACATAGATACCAGGATGGGGGACATACGTAACAGGAAGAGGCCTAAGATTGAGGACATATAATCCAGGATGAGGGACATATATACAAGGAAGTGGCCCAGGATGGGGAACATATAATCCAGGATGGGGACATATATACCAGGAAGAGGCCTAAGATTGAGGACATATATTCCAGGATGGGGACATATATACCAGGAAGTAGCCCAGGATGGGGAACATATAATCCAGGATGGGGGACATATATACCAAGAATGGGGATATACATACCAGGATGGGGGACATATATAACAGAAAGGGGCCTATGATGGGGGGCATGTATACCAGGATTGGGGACATGCATACCAAGAATGGGGACATATATACCTGGTAGGGGCCCAGGATGGGGACATATATACCTGGAAGGGGCCCAGGATGAGGACATATATACCTGGATGGGGGACATACATACCAGGATAAGAGACATATATACCAGGATGGGGGACATATATACCAGGATGGGGGACATACATACCAGGATGGGGGATATATATACCAGGAAGAGGCCTAAGATTGAGGACATATAATCCAGGATGGGGGACATATATACCAAGAATGGGGATATACATACCAGGAAGGAGGACATATATACCAGGATGGGGAACATATATACCAGCATGGGGGACATATATACCAGGATGGGGGACATACATACCAGGATGGGGGACATATATACCAGGAAGAGGCCTAAGATTAAGAACATATAATCCAGGATGGGGGACATATATACCAGGAAGAGGCCTAAGATTGAGGACATATAATCCAGGATGGGGGACATATATACCAGGATGGGGGACATACATACCAGGAAGGAGCCCAGGATGGGGGATATATATACCAGGATGGGGGACATATGTACCAGGAAGGAGCCCAGGATGGGAGACATACATACCAGGATGGGAGACATATATACCAAGAAGGGGGAGATATATACTAGGATGGGGGATATATACCAGGAATGGAACCATGAGAAGGGGGACATATAAAAGTGGAATGGACCCAGGATAGACTGACATATATACCAGGAAGAAGCACAGGATGGGGAACATAACTTCATAATGAAGGGAGAGGGGCAACATGTGTGTCATTATAGGATCTAGACCACCACAAGGACCCATACATCTGACTAACATGCAGGGACTCTGACTCTAGTTACGCCAATGCCAATAAGTTCGCAGGGCCAAGAATTTTCTCACCTGTTGTGCTACTGATTGGACTGAAGGACAATAAATTAGAATTATCATCCAAACTTTTATGCTCAATGGCATCAGCATCTGAGGGATTTTATCATCACTCGTTCTAAGTAAACACACTGATAACGACAAGGTTGAAATTGTTGGAACTAATGACCTAACACATTATTGCTCTTGTGACATTTGAATGGCCTGCTTTTGGCTTTTATTCATTGGTCACATATCAGTGTTATATTTATATGTATTTTTTTGTAACTACTATAATATAAATATCAGTTTTATAAGTTGTTGAGTGAGTTGGTATGAATGGACATTTGGCGTAGTAGGAACCGACATACATTTTTTAAGCTTTTTTTTGGCTGGATAGCTTAGTAAATCGTGGCTTTGGTCTCCAAAATGTAAGGCCCTGGCCATTCTTTTTTTTTTTTTAGGATTAACGCTTAGTTAAAAGTTAATCATTAAAGGGGTTGTCCACTACTTTAACATTGATGACATATTTTTAGGATAGGTCGTCAATGTCTGATCGGTGGGTGGTGCGACACCTGGCACTCCCACCGATAAGCTGTTCTCAGTGCTGATGGCGGCAGAAATTGCTCAGTTACGGAGCTGTTCAGTCCACTGAAAGTGGCCGGCGGCCGAGTACTGCACATCTGCCTCCTATTATTTGAACAAGGATAGATCCTAAGCATAGGTAATCAATGATAAAGTAGTGGATATCCTCTTTAAATTATTAAAAGTTTCATTAACAGTTAAAGAGGTTTCAAGTCTGCAGTCACTCTACGTGACTGCAGACTTGAGAATCCTCACAAGGTGCGCACTCCGCGTTGTGAGGATTCTCTGGTGCCAGCGCTGGTCACGTGACCCCAAGTATGCAATTTGCATACATGCAGTCACATGCTTACTAGACGTGCTCAGCTGTATAGGTCTAGTTGGAATGTGGCCGGAAATATGCAAATCGTATACTTGTGGTCACATAGCCCCCGGCTCCCGGCACCAGAGAATCCTCATAGCGCAGAGAACAGATTTTTAACCTATGGCCGGACAACCCCTTTAATGCCTGGCTGCAGATTATTATAAAGAAATAAAGCTAGCAGTAATCATCTTCCCCAGGTCCACTGGCGAGTCTTGCTGTGGCTCCTGATGTCTCCTGATGTGAGTCAGTGTGCCAGTGCCCATGGATGAATAATTATTTGGTGAGCTTTTGACACTGTGTATTTTCATTGCCCCCAAAAATGTAGATGGGATTTCTCTAACTCTCATTCACACTGTGGTTTTATTTACCTCTTTATAACCTGACCTGCCGTGCATTACTGAAATCTACAACATGTTAATTCCTCTTGTGGTAAAAATATGTTTTAATTGCAGATTTTTCACAAAGACTTGAATGAGATGAAAAAAATCCACAGATGAATGAAAACCCACGTGTAATCCTTACATGACTTTACAATAAGGTTTTATCAAAGCTACGTAACAGCAAGTTTCCCAAACAAAGCAGTTTTATTTCAAGCATGGCATGCCATAATAGATAAAAAACGCAAGTTAAAAAACATGATAAAATCGCATGTAAAAAAAAAAACGCATGCAAAGGGGCCATGTCCAGGATGCCGAGCTAGGAGGACACACTTTAGGGCTGCTCCTGCCCGGCATTTAGAAGTACACGGCTCTACTGCTCTCTCCGGAAGGGTCCCCGGAGAGTTAAGATCCCTGCACATTCGGGACCGGCGGTTGGCCGCTTTAGCGACAGCCCTGGATGCATATCTGTTCAAGGAGCCAACGGGCATCAGTGGTCCGGGGCCATCTTGGCCCAGCGCTGCACAAGGAGGACAAGAAGACAGGAGGCCTTGAGGTAGGGGAAATGTTAACCCTTTCTGGCAGGGAGGGATAGCCTGAAAAGGGTGACCTAGGCCAGTACATGGATAAAGATTCCCTGCAGACAAAAACACTATCTGGGCCAGGAACATAACAAGGCCCAATCCTTCAGGACAGTGCACAAGAGGACCACACAGACATTGCCGTTGGCAGACATCAGGACTCCCTTCCCCCCCTACTCTGCAGCAACAAAACCTTGGGCCTCAACGTCATCTCCCACCCAGGCAAGGGAGAACCACTTCAAAAAGAGTCCAAGCAGATTGGGACACAAGACGAGAGAGTCGTTGGTTTTAAAGAGGACACACCAATATTACAGAGGGATGAAGTGAATTTACGGATTGCTCCTCTGATAATGAATGGATAGCTCATGATCCTCCCGCATCATGCTCAGCATGGAGAAAACTCATTGCACACTTCAACTCTAAGGAGGACTTTAAAATCTTAATAAATTAGGTCAAAGATGCGTGCAAGACAGAAATAGCATGTGTAAGGCAGAATCTGCAGTACCTTGCGGGTCGTATATATACTCTGGAGGGGGAGCATGACACCACTAGATCCCATGTAGCAGACCTCCCTCATCTAGTGCTCTCACAACAGTAGGCTATAAAAGATCTGCATGCCCAACCAGAGGACCTTGCTAACAGGGGCAGGAGATGTAATATATGAGTACTGAGCATTCCAGAGTCAAGTGGCCAGGAAAACCCTAAACTATTGCTACAAACCCTCTTTAATTCAATCCTGGAGGACCCCCAATCAAGTTTGGCAGAGTGCGTCAAGCCCTGCAGCCTAAAGGTTCTACAGTACACCCTTGTGACATTATTTACTGCCTGCATGACTACGAGAC
This sequence comes from Oophaga pumilio, assembly GCA_009801035.1. Taxonomy (NCBI): domain Eukaryota; kingdom Metazoa; phylum Chordata; class Amphibia; order Anura; family Dendrobatidae; genus Oophaga; species Oophaga pumilio. Next base: position 216,139 of record VIAB01000535.1, read on the forward strand.
TACAGAAAAGATAATGACAAGGGCCAGGTTGCAGAGGGATATAACCTACTTGGGCACTGAAATCAAGCTGTTCCCTGATTTATCCTGTACAACCCTCCAAAAAAAAGGGATACCTTAAATCCCTACTAAAAATCCTGATGGATCAGAGAATTCCCTACAGATGGGGTTTTCCTTTTGTCCTAACTGCCCGCCGAGATGGAATATCTTTGACACTGGTTCCTTGGAGGACCTACCAGCTTTTTGTGATGCTTTAGGACTGTTTCTTCCTAAGATCTAGGATTGGATGGCTCCATTACCCTCAGAGGCATCCCTTCCTGTCTGGAATCAAAAAAGGAAGAAGGGGTCTGAGGGGTCTGGAAGACAAGGGAGACCGGTGGAACGTCACTCCCCCTAGAACTTACACTATCTAGTGTCGGACTTCACTGGTATCTCCTCAGTGCCTTGGGATTGTTGTTCCCATTAGTTTCTTGCCTTTAGTACTATCTGGTACTACTGCATAAGTCATTACTGTGTTTTGAGCCGTTCTCAAATTACGCGGTTACTCCTCAGTTTATAAGCATTAATTTCCTGGGTGGCCCCCCTAGTTGGTCTTTTGGAAGTTTTTTCCCAATCAAGGACAGTCCTTGTCTCCTGCCTCTCAAGAGATAGTCTAGGGGTTACCTTATGCCATCTAACTTCCTAGTGGGTTCATATTGTTCCACAGCAGTAATCTCCTACAAGGAGTTCTCCTGGGAAATATGTTATTTCTTATACATGATACCATTTAAAGTTTTTCGTTGTCTGTGTCTACCCTTCATCCTTGTGTTTCCATCCCTCCCCCTTGCTCCAAGTCATCTCCTTCATCTGAAGATGGCGGATTTCTGGGAGTGCCCAGTATAAAGCTGTCCACCTAGAAAATCCGTGCGTGAGACAGGTCTGGAATTGTGTCAAACAGTGAGTAACAAAACTGTCAAGTGCAGCTTACACCCATCAGACAATCACCGTGACTCGTATGATATCACTTAATGTAAGGGATCTAAATTCCCCTAGGAAAAGAAGATTTGCTTTACAGGATTTAAGGGCCCAAGTTCGCAGCCAATCGCTTTCCCTTTGCTTTCTCAGCCATTAATAATAACAAAAGAGGAGGAGTAGCAATTTTAACCCCTTAACGACTGCCGATACACCTTTTAATGGTGGCAATTAAGGGTACTTATTCCTCACTGCTGCTTTTTAATGGCGCTGAGAAATTAGGGTATAGCGTCCCTCAGCGTTGGAAAATCTCCAGGGGTAGTTGAGACTTTGGAGAACATGATCAGGGCCGTTTTTTACGGTCCCCAGTCACGTGATCGCCTTTATTCACCAAATAACAACGATCACATAAAAAAGTATGATTTAAAATTAATTTCTCTCTCCTGTAACATGATCTAACATATAGGAGAAGAGAGTACTGGGGTCCCCCGAGTTCACCCGATACCTCCACCATCCCCGGCCATCCGCGTCATCTTCAGAAAGAAAATGGCGGGCACATGCCCTTTCACAATGATAGCAGGAGAAAATGGACCTGAAAACTTGTTGTGATATTTCTCTTGAGTACACCGATACCCCATATGTGGTCGAAAAATATCTTTATGGCACAGTGCACAGCTCATAAGAGAAGAAGCGCCATATTGGAGTTCAGATTTTGCTGCACTTGTTTGCGGGTGTCATGTCATATTGACAGAGCCCCTAAGGTGACAGAAAAGCAGAACCCCCATAAGTGACCCCATTTTACAAACTACACCTCTCAATGAATTCATCTAGGGGTGCGGTGATCATATTGACACCACAGGTGGGTCACAGAATTTTATACCATTGGGCAGTGAAGAAAAAATAATTCACATTTTTACCACCAAAATGTTGTTTTAGCACCAGATTTTACATTTTCACACTGGGAAATGGGTAAAATGGCACCAAAATTTGTCCCACAATTTCTGCTGAAGGTGGAAATACCCCATATGTGGCTGTCCAGTACTGCTTAGCTATACGGCGAGACTCGGGAGGAACGGAGCGCTATTTGCCAGATTGTCCTTGGGAGCGCTGATCCAAGGGCAGAGGGGCTTTCTTCTCTCTGCCTGCTTGGTAAATGCTGCAGTTACAGCATTTAAGGGGTTAAAGTTCCGGGAGCTGTGCGGGCATCACCTGACATTTGACACCAGAATCACCTGACACCCAGCGTACCTAGCAACCTGTACATATGGATACGTCCAAGGTCGTGAAGGGGATAGTTAGAGCTATCTCTCTTTTCAATCTTTGGAGAATTGATCATGCTAAGGAAAGGCCTATTCCTTCTACTGTCTCCCTCACTGTGCTCACACAAGACTAGATTTTTTCTTTGCTAACGTATTAACTCTAAGGTTCCTTGAGAAAGTGGAAATAGGCCCAATTACCTGTCTGACCATGACCGTTACTGTTAGATCTGAAATCTTCTCACTCTTCAACTCAGTGTTGTCATTGGAGCTTTAATGAATTTGTGAAATCAAAGATCCTAATGTTAGAAAAACTTTATCTGATCACCTTTCTGACTTCTTCTTACTTAAAAATGGGTTGCTGTCCTCCTCTATTCTTGTCACGGGGCAGAGTAGGAATACAGGGGACGAGGAACCTGGGCCCTGAACTGCCCCTAAGGCTAAGGGAGGGCCTTGTCTTTCCTTAACTTGGGGGTACACTTGAAGGTAGTGAGGCCCAAGTCACCGACCTGTCTCTGTCTCCTGATTAGCCCTGAGCTAAACCCACCAACCCCCTCCCCAGGAGGTGAGACAAGGACTAAAGGGAACCACACCAAAACAACCAAAGGAAAGGAAAGATGGACACTTAGGGGTTAAATTAACTAAACAACTAAAACTAAAGGGCCCGTCTCACATAGCGATATCGCTACCGAGAT
>VIAB01000535.1:250201-275883 GCA_009801035.1 Oophaga pumilio
CGAGACTCGTCCGAGTTTCTCGCATGTGAGTATGAGCCCTAATAATAATACTTCTTCACCGCTTTACCCCTAAGGCCGGCGTCACACTGGTGAGTTTGATGCGAGTAAGTCGCACGACTTTCTCTCATCAACACCCGGCACGGCCGCCCGCTCTTGGACCGAGTTTCTCGCATGTGAGTATGAGCCCTTTTAGGGACACTCAGAGTATTGTGTCCATCAAAGGGGAAACATGTGGACACTGTTTTCTAGGGCATTTGCATAGGGCAATAATATTTTCTAGGGGGCAATTTTACCATCTAGAGGGCACAAAGGAGGAATTACTACTATTTATAGAGCACAGTGGTGGCATTACTATGTGGGGCAGTAAGAGGAGCTGTTATTGTACCACACAGCAGATGCAGTAATAGGGTCACATACGGCAGCAGTGGCTCAGTATTGGGGTATCAGCAGGATGAGGAGCTTGTGCAGGTTGGGGATCGATGGGGACGGGGCTGGTAATGTTGAGAAGTCAAATGTGTCTTTGTTGTATTCTCTGCTACCAAGTCCTGGCTGGAAGGAAGAAGTTGTCATGTTGGTCTGGGCCAAGTGAAAAATTAATAACCAACGTTATAAAAACTAAACTTGAAAAACAATGGCGGAATTACATTTTTTAGTTTAACCATTTCACCACTTTTGGATTTTTTTTTTTAGTTTTTCAGTTCATTAAATGGTAACATTAATAATTTAGCACATAAACCTTTGCCACCCTCAAAAATAAGCCACCATAGCGGAGAAAAAACTAAAGTGCAAGAATGAAAATGTATTGTGTTAGGATGGTGTTCATAAGCGTAAAAAAACCTGTGATGGTTATTTGTCATGGAAGAAATCCAATAAGTTTCCTTTATAACATCTGTTTCTCCCACTCATTTTTCTCCGAGAACAGCTGTTACCATTTTTTATATTAATCCAAGGTTTTCTGATAACAGATTTGATTCTCCAATCTCATGCAGCGCTTATTAATCACTAATTGAGGATATAAAAACTGCACAAAATTCGATCAGGCTCCACTTACCACGATGGCGTTTCTGTGGCTTCTGTCCTGCCTTGCCCTGCTAGGGGGCACCTATGGTGAGTGGAGACATATTTGGATCCTGCTATTTTAAGGAGATCACCAGTTCTTTCCATTTACACCCATCATGCACTTATTTCTTAGGTTGTGGTGTGCCAAGCATCAAGCCAGTCATTTCTGGTTATGCCAGGATTGTAAATGGGGAGAATGCAATTTCCGGTTCATGGCCATGGCAGGTGTCTCTGCAGGTAAAGTATTATATTACACACTATTTTCTTTATATAAGTTCAGCAACCTACACATATACTACAAAATCAGTTACAAACCTTATTTCCAATTTTGTGGCACAAATCAACAGTACACAACAAAATAAGCAACTTTGTAATATATCTTCTCAGAGAAATCCACTTCTTTCTTCATCAGGACTGATTATTCTTTCTCAAAATTCTCAATTCATTGGTAAAATCCACATTCAGTGAAGACAGACTTTCCCATTGCTGAGATAGGAGATGACAATTGGTGCTCATAAAGTTCTATGGAGAACTGTATCTGCTTTTCTGTTGTTGCTGCAGAATGTGCCTGCCTCTTGCTCCTCCTCCCACTCCATAGAATTTTATAAACACCAACTGTCATCTCCAATCTTAGGAATGGAAAAATCTTTCTAAACTGATCACAGATTTTACCCATGAATTAAAAGTGAAATATCAGTCCTTTCTTTATCAGTCCACTTATTAAGACTTCCTATGGCGGTCTTTATTGAAAGTGCGCTGGAGTAAAGTACAACTACAGTATTTTATTAGGAAGTTCACGCGTCTTAAAAAATTTGGTGCATCTTTTCAAATCCGCGAGCCAAATCTCAAACCTATTCTTAGCCTTGGCTTTTCTTCTGACCTGGAAGAAACAGCTTCTCTCCCATTTCAGACAGAAAAGGCTGCAGCCGATCATATCCCGTAAGTGTGTTAACAGCAGCTAAGGGAGCTAGCTCTGACCAAGCTGTGATAGACAGATGCTGGCTGTAGAACACCTATGCCTCACGGGAAACACTCATTTTTAAATGTGCAGGAAAGGTATTTGATTGGGGTCTTACAATGCCCCCAAAAGCCACATACTCATCAACTGGTCCCCAAACCTTACTTGGTACTGCTGCCAGTGTTTTTTTATGATGGCTCCTCCTCATCTTTTCCAATGGTGAATGTAAGCAGCCAGTCAACGGCCACTGATTGGGTACACAAAATCACATGATGATCGAGTCAGAAGACAAAGCTTGGAAATAGAGATGAGCGAACTGTAAAGTTCGGGGTTCGTACCGGAAACGTGGTGTCCAGTGCTAAGCACCGAACATGGACTTCTCTCGGAAGTCCATTTTGGTGTTCCGAGTTCAAAAGAAAGAGATAGAGAGCCTTTTGCAGCCCCCTAGCCCTTACTATGACCATTTTGCAACCATTTTACAGCACAAAAGTTTGGATCCCCATTGACTTCTATTGGGTCTAGGTTCAAGTTCGGGTAAAGTTCTGGTAGTCGAGACGAACTTTGGACTAACGTTCACTCGAACGTGAACATCCACAGGTTCGCTCATCCCTACTTGGAGACTGTTTCTTTTGTTTCGGAAGAGGTACCAAAAGTTGCCAACTGTCCAAAAGTTTCCGAACAGTTTGTAAGAATTGGGACACTTTTTTCCCCTGTCGGTAAACTAAATTTGATGCCCCTGTCCCTGATTTTTTTTTAAGCTGAAGTCACAGTGACTGCAGCTGAAGTCTTTATATAAAAACTATGGATTGTAGACATGTATCACTTATAAAGTTAATGATTTATTATGGTTTAACAATGTATCTATACAAAACATTAGCTCCGTGATTCTTTGAAAACTTGTTTAGAAAAAAATTAAAAAAATCAGGTCGGTAATCCAAAGTAGCAGTACCGAGGAACAGGGGGATACATTAGGAGAGTGTGTTTTTTTTTAAATTGTAAGACCACAATGGATCTATTTTTTTTTAAAGGTATACAAAGTAATGGGAAACTCCTTTAAAGTAATTGTATGGAATAAGCACAATAACAAGGTTAATACCTGATTTCCATTGCTTTAATGGTTTTGTTATCCACAGGACAGGACTGGCTTCCACTTCTGTGGTGGTTCCCTGATCAATAGTCTGTGGGTGGTCACTGCCGCCCACTGCGGTGTCACGTAAGTACGGCCACATTTCTTACCCTGAGAATTACGGTATTTCATCTACTTCAGTGGTATTTGGATTTAATATTTGGATACCTTCATCTTCTAAATGATGGATATGCAGAAAAGATGTGGATACTGAAAACGGAGAAAGTATTAAAGCAGTAAAAAGTGGTCACTAAAGTTGACTATCGAGGAACTACCATTAAGTAGTGATACATCACGAGTAAAACAGCATAAACTCCACAGACTTTACATAATACAGCATGAATACAATGTAACAGCTGATATATCCTCGTATATCCTTTATTTACAGAACCTCCCACCGCGTAATTCTGGGTGAATACGACCGTTCCTCCTCCGCTGAGCCTATTCAAACTAAAACCATCTCGAGGGTAAGCAGAAAAACTAAAGCAAAGTTCGTTTATTCTGCTTCATAAAGAACATTTTATAATTAGTAATTTCTCGGCTGAAAATGCAGTTCCTGTGGCAGTTTTTATAGTAGTTTTTTTTTTCAAGCAAAGTCAAGATTAGATTTACGGTAAATGGAATGGGAAACAAAAAGAAAAGAATTATACCTCTTCTGCCTGCTGAATTCTCTACTAGTCTAAGTGCAGAAAATGCAATAATGTTTCCCCCTCCAAAAAAGCTCTGTATGTGAAATGCGTGTGTTCACACTGAGGCCCCGATTCATTAAGACTGGAGCTTCTTATACCAGTCTTAATAAGGCCATGCAAGAGCAAGATGTGCCAGATTCATTAAAAGGTGCACAGTGTGTAATTAATGACTTGTGCAGAGCTGAGAGGGGCTAGCGTAAAAATGCCAAAAGTTGTAAAATTTTGGTGTAAAATTGAATCGGGGGTGTGAGTCTTTTTGATGAGTTTTTTTTTTGAGTAGAAGCTCCAAGTTGTTGAGAATTTTTTTTTATTTTTGAGGAGAGTTTTGAAAAGTTTCCACTTTAAAAACTCAGGAAAAAGCGTGAACACACACTTCACCCTTTCACGACATATGACGTATCGGTACGATCTATGCCAGCTCCCCGACTTTGACGATGGCTCAAAAGCTTAGCCACATCTTTCCCGGCAGATGATGGGTGTGTTACTCAACCATCACCTGCCTCTAACAGCCATGGGTGGAGCAGAGCTGTTAACCGGCTAAATTCCACTGTCAATTTCTGACCCCAGTAGTAGGGCGTGTCATCCGACATGCCCGTGAGATGAACGTGGGACATCGATGGGTTGCCATGACAGCAAGGGGTCTGCTGAAGACCACCATGCCAGTTACAACAATTCTCCTGTGAAATGTATATAGCACAAGCGATCATCAGATGATGACAGGCGCAAGTCTCCTAAGGGGACTAACAAATGCAATGAAAAAAATGTCCAGCAAAAATCGAAACCCTCACATGGGTATGTCGACGGAGAAATAAAAAAAGTTATGGCTCTTGGAATAAGGGGAGGCAAAAACGAAAGCGCAAAAAACGGAAAAATCACATTATACTTAGTACATTTTCTTATGTATAAAGTGGCACAAAAAAGCAAAAACAAAACAAATTGCAGTTTCACACAATGGACCCAACTCATTATTTGCAATTATTTGAAGAACATTTTCATTGCACAAAATACTTAAAAATTGTGCTCGATATTTGATTAAATTATTGCAAATTAAAAGATTTTTTTTTCACTCATTTGCTTATTTTGATGCCTTTTTTTAGAGTAAAATATCCCACAATATTTTCCGTAACTTTAAAATGTTGGAAACTAGTCTTTAGCTTCATGGGGAAAAAAAAAATTAGACCAATTTTGCACTCTACTAGTGAACTGTCGTAGCATTGCCCGAAAATGTTGCAATATTTTCAAGTCAAAAAGGATGAATTATTTGAAAACTTGTAGATCAGAAACAAATGTCAAGACTGCTGAGCAAGCTTAAAAAACGTCACGGACTTGGAAAAAAACCCCATAAAATGGTGCCAAATCCATAATGAATTTGGTGCAAAAATAAAAATCTAAAAATGTTTAAAATTCAAACTTTCAATATAAAAAAACACAAAAAAAATAGTAAATCGTGGGCCAATGGATTTTATGCTAGAGTTTAACAAAAGTAAGATGTAAAAAAAGAATAAAATACTTACCGCTTACCTCTTTTTGGGGTCAGCGGCATTTTTTTTCTTACTGCAACACGCCTTAAGGTTTTTTTCCTCCAGAGATTAGAAAGTACAGAAAATGTTAAAGCTTAGAAAAATACTTAAAATCAATGGCATCTTTTTAATATAGATTTAGAAACATAGGAAACAAATGTGTGAGTAGCCGTCCTAAGGCGTAATTTTTTTTTTAACAGGTCTTCAGACACCCCAGCTACAGCTCGTATACCATTGTAAACGATATCACTCTCATCAAGCTCGCCAGCGCTGCTAGCTTTGACAGTCGTGTGTCCCCAGTGTGCGTTGCTGCTACAGCTGATGTATTCAATGGAGGCGAGAGATGCGTCACCACCGGATGGGGCTACGTCAGTGCTTCAAGTAAGAAAATGTTAAGAATTAAAACAGAAATGTCGGATTTCTACTGGCGACTTTATCTAGTGATAAAAGGCCGAGTATAATATGACTGCACTTTAATACGCATGATTTATATGCTGCATTATGTATTGTCTTTTAGCACAAACTACCCCAAACAAACTGCAGCAGGTAGCTCTGCCTCTTCTGACCAATAGTGACTGCCAAAGATACTGGGGTAACAAAATCCAGAGCACCATGATCTGCGCTGGAGCCTCTGGAGCCTCCTCCTGCATGGTATACCATTATATCTACTATTACTATTATATCTACAAGTCATTTCTATTGTCTTGCTATGTCTCAAAGAGGACCTGTCATTAACCGTAAGTCTTTAAAGATGTGTTCCGACACCAAGGGCCCCGTTACACGCTTCAATGTCCCAGCGATCCCACCAACGATCCGACGTGGATGGGATCGCTGGGACATCGTTAGCTGATCGCTGGTGAGCTGTCACATGGGCAGACTTACCAGTGATCAGGACCAGCGAGCACGCTGGCATCCAGGGTAAACAGCGGGTAGCTAAGCACCGCGCGGCGCTTAGTTACCCGCTATTTACCCTGGATATCAGCTCCCAGGATCTGCTGTACGGTGCTGGGAGCTCGCTGATCGTTGGTCTCTCGCTGTCACACGCAGCGGTCATTTCGACATCTCTGCAATATCGTTGCAACGATATCGTTCACGATATCGTAACGTGCAGCCGGGCCTTAAGAGTGAATGTCATACTATATGTCTACCTATCTTAATTACCAATCAAATTACTTTTCTAATGTTCTTGATTTACTTATTCCCCAACTTACAGTCTGTTTTTTTTTTGGTTTTCTTTTAGTTTCTTACGATGATAATTTGTTTGAGTCATCAGGAGGCAAGGGCTGGCGTCTAGAGATGAGCGAATATTTCAATATTCCGTTCGGATTACGATCACCTCATTTCCAATATTCGCCGAACATAGCCAAACGCCGTTGAAGTCAATGGGGGTAGAGATGAGTGAATATGTTCGGAAACGATCATCAAACATAAATTCGGTACGAATATGGCAAATTCGGATTTGGCGATCGTTTTCCGAACATATTCGCTCATCTCTACTGGCGTCATTCACAAGTCATCCTTTTCCTCCCTAAGGCTATGGTCACACCTTGCTGAGTTTTTTTTTTCCTAAGGTAAAACCTGCTGTCTTGGCAGTAAGAAAATTTCCTTAAAAAAGCTGACTTTGCATGGTATTTGGTGCAATTTTTGCTGCGTTTTTGTCAGGGTACATTTGTCTCTTGTGCACGCTGATAAAGTTTAGTGCATAAAAAAAATAATCTGATTCTACTTCATCAGGTTTTGGCACAAAAAACAGCAAAACCTGATAGCTGCATTTTTGCAGCATTTTTTGCACCGCCAATTGCTTTCAATGGGTGAAACACCCTGAAAAAACCCTGAAAGAAGTGACAGCTGCATTTGTCAAAACCAAGGTATTGCAGAAAATACAGAGGACAAAAAAAACAAGGTGTGTGCATGATATTTCTGAAATCTCAGACCAGACTTTGCTGGTACTGTAAAACACAGCTGAAAATTTGCATTAAAAAAGCAAACAAAAAACGCAAGGTGTGAACATGGCATAAAACAAAGCTTCATCAGGGCTGCGGCACTGTGGTCATTCCCCAGACTTGCTTTCCATACTCTGAAATGGGACATCATCAGGCACTTCCTTATCAGAGACCGGGCTGTGTTTATTCTACTGGGCATGTGCCAGTTGTCAATTCTGACACATGCTCCTATGGTCTCCCTCCTGGCCAAGCTCCTTTGTTGTGATCCTTTTCTGGCTGGACAGTTCCCTTTACTGAGCATGTGTCAGATGTCAGTTCATGCTCAGTAGAAAAGACATAGCCCGGCCTCTGAAAAGGACATGCCTGGTGATGTCCCGTGTCGAGGCGGGGAGTGACCACAGCACCGTCCCCCGCTGATACTTCATTTCAGGGAGAAAAAGCATGTGAGGAACAGCTGCACCTGCCCCCTGATGATGATCTATTTAAGAATCCCAAGTACATTCTAAAAGACTCAAATGAATCGTCATCGGAAGTAATAAAACAAAAAACAGACTTGAAGTTAGCGTAAGGAAGTTAAAGTGTAGGGTAAAGAATTTGTAAATGAAGATCATTAGGAAAGTGGTTGGAGGAATAGTATGAAATTCGCCATTAGGGTCGGTCCACCCTTTATTTTTTTACCCTAATTGCCATTGTTCTCCTGATTCTGGCATTGCTTTCCTTTTGTTCCTGCGCCTCTCCATTCCTGAGATATGACTTACTCTATAGAGCCTGCATATAAATCTAGTCTTTTTTTGTCAAGTGGGCGTGGTCCTCTAAAATATGCCCACAGAGAAAAGTTAAAGACCATGCCTACTTGGCTAAAAAAAGATTAGATTTGTATACAGAAAGGAGGGAGAAATATATCTGGAGAAAAACAATGAGAGGTTCAGAAGAACAGTGGCATTTGCAACAAGCAAAACGTTAATATTTAGGGCGAGTGACAAGTCCTCCTTAAACTACTAATAGCAGCTGCCAATTTCTCTGTGGTATACTAAAAAATAGCTATTTGCGCAGTGTATTGCTCAAGTCAATAAAGACAATGTGGAGCTCTGTTATGTTGGTGGCACCTAAATCTGTAAGATCTAAGAGTCATAAAATATTTAGGTCTTCGATTTGATAAGTGTAACAATCAAATCTGGCTGCCTGTTTGTGACAAATCTGTAAAGATACCCGACTACGCTGGTGATCATTTAAAGAAGCCATTGATTAATTAGCATAAATCATCAAAATTAAATTTTCTTTAATTTTCATTTATATACTGTAGGGATTCACGCTTTCTGGTAGCCACTCGGATATGCACAAGCAGAGGGTTTTTAGACCAAAACAGAATTAAGTTTATTGTCCTTCATAAGCTTTACAGCTCCGAAATGAGAACAGCTTTTCTCAAGTACAAATGAATAACATAAACAGTCCATTCTTCAGGCACAATAAAATTCCAGATAGTAGCAGCTCAAGAATTTTAGAACACATTCATCAAACAAACACTCCACTCTGCTGAGCTAACCCAGCTGCTGTTATTAGGCCTGTAAACCCTAGGTTAGATAATGGGAACAATCTTTCTCACACAGACTTTTTTGGTTGCTCCTAAATTTCAGACCCCAAATCTAGTCAAATTAAAATCTCTCATTAACCCAGTGTTACTGGTATAGACTTTACATTACCGAGGCCAGATAACCTCGGTGACACATATCTGCCATCCAAGACTTTACCTTCTGGTTTCTTATAACACATACTTATTTACTTTTTTATTTTTTAGGGTGACTCTGGTGGACCTCTTGTATGTCAGAGAAATGGAGCTTGGACTTTGGCTGGTATTGTTTCCTGGGGAAGCTCTTCTTGCTCTACATCTTCACCTGGAGTATATGCAAGAGTAACAGCTCTTAAAGCCTGGCTGGATCAAACTGTTGCTGCTAACTAAACACCAACATATGGTATATTTGCTGTCTTTAATAAACTATATTTAGTTTCAAATACATTTGGCTATTTTTTATTTATAATATGTTACCATTTCAGGACACTTTATTTTGTTTAAGCTAGTGTTACAGGCTCACTTGGTGATGTGGATTATCTACTCCAAAGGTTAGGGAGAGTAACAAGGACCAGAGGCAATGATGTCACTGCGGCTCCCGTCGGTCTCTGGCAGTTTGTGACCTGACGACTGCTCCAGTGTTTGCTGGAGCGACCCGGAGGTCAAAACTCAAAACCAGTCTATAAGAGCTTCGTTCTGGCTTGTATAGACTTGCATTAAAAGCTCGTGACCGTTACTGCTGACTTCTGGCCAGTCAGAAACTTCGGTGACAAAATAGCTCCGTGGGACTGGAGCGGCAACGAAAAAAGGTCAAGACGCCGAAGAGTGAGTACAAGGGTAGGTGCAGAGATCTAAAGTTTAAGGCACCACTCTAGTTCTGACTCCCTGCAGGAGTGGGGATTTAATCACAGCAATAGTAGACACATGATACACTGCCGATTTTGCAAGTTTCCCCACCTACAATGAATTGAGAGGTCTGTAATTTTTATCGTAGGTACACTTCAACTGTGAGAGACAGAATATAAAATTCCAGAAAATCACATTGTATGATTTTTACATAATTAATTTTGATATATATAATTTGCATTTTATTGCATGAAATAAGTATTTGATACAATAGAAAAACAGAACTTAATATTTGGTACAGAAACCTTTGTTTTGAATTCCAGAGGTCAGTCGTTTCCTGTAGTTCTTGACCAAGTTTGCACACACTGCAGCAGGGATTTCGGCCCACTTTTCCATACAGACCTTTGCCAGATCTTTCAGGTAAAGAACCACCCAGGGTGTGGAGGGGAATGCCTTGATGAAAGGGAGAAAGACAAAGAGACTGGGAGCACAAAATAGAAAAATTGCCTTTATTAATCAAGAAATGGCTCAAGAAAGAATAAAACCATATAATAAAAATATATTAAAACAGACACATCACAACTGGTACAATGTAATAAACACAAAACAATATTGTTATAATGCATCAACACAAGTTGATTCGATAGACATATAATGTGTTTAAACAATTTAGCTCAAGTATAATAACCAGGAGGGCAAAAGAATGAAAAAAATTGAAATTATATACTGTGCAATGGCACAATAATTGCACTAGTGTGTATACCAAAAGAGCGATAAAAAAATTATTAAAAATAAAATTATATACTGTGCAATAGCACGCAAAGTGCACTAATGTGAACGTGTGTGCTGACCAAGAGGAAAAATGAAAAAAAATAAAATTATATGCAATGCAATGGCACAATAGTTGCACTAGTGTATATCTAATGATCAAGAAAGCAATAAAAAATTATCAAAAAATAAAATAATATGTTGTGCAATAGCACATTAGGTGCACTAAAGCTTCCCCTGACAAAGGAGTTATCTCCGAAATGCGCGTCGGGGCGCGTTCTTTTCAGATACACCACGCTGGTCTCTTGCTCCCAGGTATAGCGGTCTTGTCTTTTTTGGTTTTTGCACATGTCCATTTGCCCACAGTGGTCAGTATACATATATACAGCGATATTTGGCGTGTATTTCTATATTTATCTCACATGTTCATTTCACATGTCTTTGTTACACATTGCATTGAACACGTTCACATTAGTGCATTTAGTTTGTTATTGCACAGTATATACTAGTGCAACCATTGTGCCATTGCTCTGTTTATAATTTTATTTTTTTCATTTTTTTGTCCTTCCAGTTACCTATATTTGAGCCTAGTGAACAAGCTTTAGTGCACCTAATGTGCTATTGCACAACATATTATTTTATTTTTTGATAATTTTTTATTGCTTTCCTGATCATTAGATATACACTAGTGCAACTATTGTGCCATTGCATTGCATATAATTTTATTTTTTTTCATTTTTCCTCTTGGTCAGCACACACGTTCACATTAGTGCACTTTGCGTGCTATTGCACAGTATATAATTTTATTTTTAATAATTTTTTTATCGCTCTTTTGGTATACACACTAGTGCAATTATTGTGCCATTGCACAGTATATAATTTCAATTTTTTTCATTTTTTTGCCCTCCTGGTTATTATACTTGAGCTAAATTGTTTAAACACATTATATGTCTATCGAATCAACTTGTGTTGATGCATTATAACAATATTGTTTTGTGTTTATTACATTGTACCAGTTGTGATGTGTCTGTTTTAATATATTTTTATTATATGGTTTTATTCTTTCTTGAGCCATTTCTTGATTAATAAAGGCAATTTTTCTATTTTGTGCTCCCAGTCTCTTTGTCTTTCTCCCTTTCATCAAGGCATTCCCCTCCACACCCTGGGTGGTTCTTTATTTCCGGATGGTCTGCCATCCTTTTTGGTTCAGGTGATAGAGTCACAGATCGGTGTTATTATTATTTCATTATTATTTTTTCAGATAAATATATATTATATCATATTATATTATAATTATTCTATAGTACTTGAATTTCTTTAGCTCAGATCTTTCAGGTGTCAGGGTTGTCACTTAGTAACATTGAGTTTCAGCTCCCTCCAAAGATTTTCAGGTATTGGGTTAAGGTCTGGAGACTGGCTAGGCCACTCCAGAACCTTGAAATACTTCTTATGGAGCCACTCCTTAGTTGCCCTGGCTGTGTGTTTCAGGTCATGCTGGAAGACCCAGCCAGGACCCATCTTCAATGCTCTTACTGAAGGAAGGAGGTTGATGGCTAAAATCTTGCAATCCATCCTCGACTTAGTATGTGCAGTCATCCTGTCTCCTTTGCAGAAAAGCACCCCCAAAGCATGTTTCCCCCACAATGCTTCACAGTTGGGACGGTGTTCTTAGGGTTGTACTCATTCTTCTTCTTTCTCCAAACATGGCGAGTGGAGTTGATACCAAAAAGTGACCTTCTCCCATGCTTCCTCTGGATCATCCAGATGGTCATTGGTGAACTTCAAAGGGGCCTGGACATATTCTTGTATGAACAAGTGTGCCCTGCAGGATTTTAATCCATGGCTGCTTAGTGTGTTACTAACAGTTATGTTTGAGATTGGTCCCAGCTCTCTTCAGGTCATTGACCAGGTCCTCCCATGTAGTTCTGGGCTAATTCCTGACCTTTCTCAGAATCATTCTTACCCCACGAGACGAGATCTTGCATGGAGCCCCAGACCGAGGAAGATTGACAGTCATAATGTGTTTTTTCCATTTTCTAGTAATTGTGCCAACAGCTGTTGCCTTCTTACCAAACTGCTTGCCTATTGTCCTGTTGCCCATCCCAGCCTTGTGCACGTCTACAATTTCGACCCTGGTGTCCTTAGACAGCTCCTTGATTTTGGTCATGGTGGAGAGGTTGGAGTGTGATTGATTGAGTGTGAGGACAGGTGTCTTTAATACAGGTAACGAGTTCAAACAGGTGCAATCAATACAGGTAATGAGTGCAGAGTAGGCAGGCTTCTTAAAGAAAAACTAACAGGTCTGTGAGACCCAGAATTTTTGCTGGTTGGTAGATGATCAAATACTTATTTCATGCAATAAAATGCAATTTAACTGTATATGCAATCAGGTATCTTATAGCAGGGATACGGTTAACCAATAGAAAAGCAGATATGTAGCAAGGTGCTATGCTTCATGAATACTCAGGCAATTCATTGCTGCCTGAGCAGGCCTTAAAAGTCTTTTGTGGTGACATCAGACGTGTTTGCCAGTTTACCAGAGTAACTCGTTGAAGACTTGTACAGAGGGAACTGGTCATAGGAGAAGGGAGCAAGGCCCAGCAATAGAGCTGGTACAGGTGAGTAACAGAATTCCCCTTTTTAGGGTCCCTTCCAGAAGGTCCTGTAAAAGAAGAAAGAAGATGCTTGGCATGAAATCTTCTAAATAAAAAATAAGTTTTAACCCCTTTCTGCCATCGGACGTACTATCCCGTCCATGGTACCTGGGCCCGTATGACCATGGACAGGATAGTACGTCACATGCGATAGGACGCGCTCCCGGGTAGCACCCTTAATCCGATCATACAGTTCAGAGATAAGGGGCAATGGATAACAATATCTCAAAGTCATTTTATTCAGAACCCAATAGTCTACGATTGTTCTCAGAGACCTGTCTTTCTTATTTATAAAAGAGATAGGTACCTACAACAGACGTAGATTTTTGAATGACTTCCCATTCCAGCTTCTCATTTATGTAGGTGGACATCGTTTCAGTCTCAGAAAGAGAGAGAGAGAGAGAGAGAGATAGAAGATAGACTCTCCCTCTGGGTGGTTCAGTATCTGGCAGAAGGGGTATGGCAGAGTCAAATGGCTGATGTGGAGGCAGAGTTTTGGCCTTTGGCTTGAAAATGGTTTCTATAAAATATTGGCAAGGAGCAGGAAAATTGGAGGAAATAGAGGCAGAGTAGAGATTCAGAGAAGGTGGTTGAGAGAGCTTTGAGGCAATTTTTAAAACAAGATGGTCCCCAAAGAGCGACCAATCAACAACCAGAGCATGAAGACTTAGCCACCAAAAGTCCCAAAAGTACTGTTAGATCAGAAAGTAGCAAAAACTAAAAAACAAATGTCTTAAACATGAAAAGTCACCTTCTCAGCAATGTATACGACTGCCTGTAATTGCGGATTCATTCACTGAAATAAGTTTCGGAGGTGTCTGCAGAGAAACAAAATGAATTTTCCATCTTCTGACCAGTAAGAAGTCAAAAAATGTTCTTCAGCTCTGGAATCAATGAAGGATTGTTCTGTAAACTCAAAAGAATTAAAGATAATAGACAGACATACATACAAAGAACTTGTCTTTGGTAGAGGATAGTGCTAACTTCAAGGAGATCTCTCCTCCAGTGATGAGCGAACGTGCTGGGAGAAGGTGTTATCTGAGCATGTTAGTGTGCTAAAAGAGTGACTTCGGGGTGCTTGAATACCATGTTCGAGTCCCCGCGGCTTCATGTCTCGGAGCTGTTCGACAGCAGCGGCACATGCAGGGATTGTCTAACAAACAGGCATTCCCTTTGTGTTGTGGCTGTCGAACAGCTGCAAAACATGTGTTTATGTGAAACTTAAGTGATTATTCTCCTCACAACGAGCTGCCATAGAAACAGCTCGGCTCAGGGCTCGCACACTTCCTGAGGTAATTTTCAGTTCTGGGTGGTTCAAGCTGCCTTAGGAAGTAGACACTACTGCTCCCAGCATAGTTTCCATGCCAGGCCACGCTGGGGGGACATTTTTCTCCTCATAATCTCCTCCACAAAGGAGAGAAGCCTCATCTAGTCAGGAGAGATAACGCTGCACATGTGCTCTCCTGCATGCTGGTTGTCCTGGTTGCTTCTTGCCCGGACCAGATACACGTGGCTGCCACGCCATTGACTTTGCTTAACCTACCCCCTGTGATAGGGAACGGTAGGTTCAAAACCATGAGTAGCTCCACACTTTAGTGTGTTTCCACGTAGAGCCAATCTGTGAAGGTCCCTCCATCAGCGTAATATTTCTTCGACTACGCACAGCATTTCCTCCAGTAGCAAGTGAAGAGAACTCTGCTCCAGCCGCCCTGAGAGGCCATAACCTCGCTTGTCTCCTGAGGAACCATTACTTTCATATGTACAATATACTGTGAACTTTGCCTTTAAGAGAGAGACTGCACCCCGTTGCCTCTTTCAGTAAAATTGTTGTTTACAAGTTCACCTGCGTGTCTGGCTGCTTGACATTGTACAAACACCATGGGCGCTCCAAAACCTGCACCCAGACACCACAGCTACAGGAGTGCCCCTGGGAGGTCCTATACCATCCACAAGTGCCACCTCACGCTATTGACAATTGTGGACGTGAGGAAAGTGTTGAGGGGTCCAGCGACCCACTTCAGCTACCGTGACATCATTATCTGCTGCCAGTGAGACTACATGCCCCAGGTGGCCCTTCTGCAACATCTAGAGCCTCCCTAAGTGGCCCACCACAATAGTATACAGTCAGCTGCGGACTGGGCTCAACCTGGTTTGTCAAACACTCTATAAAAGGCATCCCGAAAGAACCTTAAAATCTCCATCAACACTGGTATGAGTAGGCAAATGTGGAGATGTTCCCCCAGAAGAATGCCCTGGGAAAGATGGTGGCTGTGGCAGGTGCTGAGCAACCAGAAGTGTAACAACAGGAGTTTGAGGTAAGCTGAGAGGTGACACACAG
Source organism: Oophaga pumilio (assembly GCA_009801035.1). Taxonomy (NCBI): domain Eukaryota; kingdom Metazoa; phylum Chordata; class Amphibia; order Anura; family Dendrobatidae; genus Oophaga; species Oophaga pumilio. The sequence goes on from VIAB01000535.1 coordinate 265,670, forward strand.
CCTGGATGACCTTCTCTTGGCTCACAGCAAGTTGCATAACCAACCAGTCCTCGGTATCCAGCAGCAAATGACCATGAAAAATGTTTTAAAGAGTTCTGTAGGGTTATTTTTACATTTAAGAAACTTTAATCAATCAGTTGATTGTACAATACACTTCAATAATTCTGTATAATATTTTAACGCTGATTTGCATTAGTCCCCGGAAAGAAATGTGGGGCCAAAATACTCACTACATCCCTAGAAGAATACTTTAGTGTGGACTCTCATTTTGCAGATTTTGTTGCAGAAATGGGCAAAATGGCTGTAATTTTTATTGTATTTCTGACTTGAAAAAGGCTATTTTGGGCCAAAACGTTGCTTCACTTGTCTACCTCAATTGTACTTCCCCATGTGATGTCACAGCTTACCTAATTTAAACAATGAACAAAAAAGCTAGAAAATCCAGAGATAGAATTTTTTTTTTGTAGATAACAAAACTTCACATTTATTGTAAATATTAAAAAAACTAAATAGCAAATACAGACTGATCTAGATTGGAAGAACAGACCTATGCGTTTCGGTGTGTAGCTTTAATCAGGTTTGCTATCCTAACGTGGATCAGTATGTATTTGCTATGAAGTTTTTTAAAAATATTTACAATAAATCTGAAATTTTATTATCTACAAAAAATATTTTTCATAGTGTTTGCATATTTGCTGGAGCCTCGACTCGGGCGCTTCTGTGTGAAGAAATCGGAACAAGAGAACATGTGTACCGTTATATGGTGAGCTGAAAAGAAAAATGGAGCCTACAGTATTAAATGAATGTACAGGTGCACAAATTCACCAAGTGGCCAATATACAAACACATGCACATAGTATGCGTCAGCACACTGCAACTAATGAATACATGAACTACAATATTGCTGCAAACTTTAAAAACGTAAGATGCTTAGCATTTTTTGATCCAAGAGCACAAAAGCCATCCAACCACGTCAAGGTGACCTTTTAATATGGATGATCCCCAACCACTGTACGCAGTGTCAGACTGAAGAACATTGGGCCCACCGGAGGATTTGATTCTGAGGGCCCACCTCCACCCCCCCACTGAAGAGTCCCATAGCACCTGCAAGTTTTCACTATGAACTCTACTGAATGAGAAGCCAGGGCCCACCGGATTCTCCGGTTCTCTGGTGGGCCAGTCCAACCCTGACTGTACGTCCTACCTCTGTATGTGCCAAAGCAGCCTCATTTATGGTGAGCTGATTTAAACAATAGATCCTTTTCTGATGACACAATAGGATCTGTTATTTTATTCCTTTCGTGAGCATACAGCAAAAATAAACGGGGTGGAAAACCCCTCTAATATCTGTCAATAACCATGTATCTCAACTCCGGTCTTCAAGACCCCCAACAGGTCATGATTTGAGCATATTCTATAGAATCTGTGGCAATTTCTGACGCCCTGCTCATAACTCCATCAGCTGTTCAAGACTAAGGAAATCCTGAAGACACGACCTGTTGGGGAACCTCGAGGACTGTAGTTGAGAAACACCGGTCGGTAAGAACTGTCGTAGTTTTCTTGTAAAGTGGGATCAATTATAACACCTGTTTTTCCATTTATCTATCTATCGCTACACATGCAGATTGTACAATGTTCTATATTAACTCAAGGCCATATGATAAGAGAACAAAAATACACAAATAACACATACTTGAATTTCTAAGGACCTGTCCTGTGATTCGTGACTTCAGAGTATATAAACTGGACAAGTTGACTCTCAAGCCAATTACCCAAGCAGTGGATAACCATGGCAGTCCTATGGCTCCTTTCATGCCTTGCCCTTCTCGGAGGAACTTTTGGTAAGATGAAAAATTCCTTTAGTACAAGTACTTTAATACTTTGAATCTCCAATATTCATTTCCTACACTGAAGAATGTTTTTTTTTTTATTTTTTAATGGTTAGGCTGTGGTGTTCCAGCCATTAAGCCCATTATTTCTGGCTATGCCCGAATTGTGAATGGTGAAGATGCAGTGTCTGGTTCCTGGCCATGGCAGGTGTCTCTTCAGGTAATGTGAGAAATATTAACATTTTACTATCTTGTTTTAAGTGTCACTTACACTATTTCTGAAAAAAATGTCTACTCATTGTATAGAGGTACTTCTAATATCACACCCTATACAATAATGTGGACAAAATTTGGCTTTGCTCACCTAAATAATCATTCTACTTTCCCCAAACTTTGCATAAATTAATAGTGCAAAGAAACTTTGAAATACAACTTATCAGAAAAATATGCCTCTTTCTCAACTTACGAGCCACTTCTTCCCTCCCTGCCTGCTAAACATATCATTCACTCTGAAAATCTGCTAAAATCTATTATTCCAATAAAGTGTCCTCAAAGTCAATAACATGGCACTTCACATTAATATAGCAACACAATTGGACATATACTCTTCTATAGCCCAAAAAAATGAAGAGATCCAGAAAGTAGCTAAAATTACCATTTTTTATTAATAATTATTAAAATCACTACATGTAATTCACAATGGAAAGGTACATAATCAAAACACCCAATAAGGGGAGAATATCTGAGAGCAGACTATACTGCATGAACTGTAATAACCACACTAACACATTCAAGGCAATAGTAATATCTCAGCAAAAATACACTTATTAGGTACTTTACCAGGAAGTGCGATTCAAATGTGGTGACACCCGCAGTGCTGCAGCCAGAGATCTCCCCCTCACCCCGACGCGCGTTTCGCTTCCCGCTTCTTCCGGGGGCGTAATAGAGGTGGGCAAGGTGGGGTTTAAGTACAGGGCACCAGCGATCACGTGCGCTGAAAGGGCACCAGCGCATGTGATCGCTGGTGTATTTTTGCTGAGATATTACTATTGCCTTGAATGTGTTAGTGTGGTTGTTACAGTTCATGCAGTATAGTCTGCTCTCAGATATTCTCCCCTTATTGGGTGTTTTGATTATGTACCTTTCCATTGTGAATTGCATGTAGTGATTTTAATAATTATTAATAAAAAATGGTAATAATAGCTACTTTCTGGATCTCTTCATTTTTTTGGGCTATATAAGAGTATATGTCCAATTGTGTTGCTAAAATCTATTCTTGTAAAAACAAGACCTCCATCTCACTGAGGTATCAGGTTACAGCTGCCTATTGAAGTCTTTTTGGGGGCTGAGAGAGAAATCATACTGAAGCTTTATAGTAATATTTTTTTCCTCTCCAAAGCTGGAGTCATAGCTACACTGCTCAGTAGTGATGGATAATTTTTTCCATGCTGCTGCTGCTTTTGCTTCTGAACATTTGATACATAGAGAAAGAAAAGCAGGGATCCCTTATGTCTCTGTATACTGTGCATGAGAGACATCACAACAGTCTCTACCCACAAGCTCAGAGACAACTGAAAATTAGGCATAGTGCCTGCAGAAGGGAAAACTGGTGAAAAATACAGGGTATAAGTCATAGAATTGTGTTATTCCTCATGTACAGCTTTTTCTGAATAATTAACTGAAATGACACCACTTTAACACCTTATTTTTAACTGTTAACGTACCAATAGTTTTTTTAGCAATGTGAGAGAAAAAGCTATAACATGTTTCCGTGGTATTAACAAAGAACTTAGTAACACATATGATTACACCCTACAGGACAGGACTGGCTTCCACTTCTGTGGTGGTTCCCTGATCAACAGTCTGTGGGTTGTCACTGCCGCCCACTGTGGCGTCACGTAAGTGATTTATATCTCACAGTTTATATTTATAGAAAATCTGATATGTATGAAAGTGTGAGTTTTATTATTTAACTGTTTTTCAGACTTGATGTGATAAATCTAATAGTAAAAGCAAGAATGTCTTAACTCTTTACGTCTCTTATGCGCAGAACCTCCCACCGTGTAATTCTGGGTGAATTTGATCGTTCTTCCTCTGCTGAACCTATTCAGACCATGACCATCTCCAGAGTAAGAGATGCTAAAAAAATCTAATTTTGATGGACATATACATGTTAATAGATCACATATAATACTTTATGGAAAAAATTGTAAACTCTGTATCATAAAGAGAAATATTGGACTTTTTTTTAACAGGTCTTCAGACACCCCAGCTACAACTCCATCACCATTTCCAACGATATCACTCTCATCAAGCTCGCCAGCGCTGCCTCTTTTGACAGTCGTGTGTCCCCAGTGTGCGTTGCTGCTACAGCTGATGTATTCAGTGGAGGCGAGAGATGCGTCACCACCGGATGGGGCTACGTCAGTGCTTCGCGTAAGGGTTTTTAAGTCCTGTAACTACTGTATATTATCAAAATATTTATAATATAACTTCAGATGAATGGCCAACCATGTAATATTAGAGCGCTATCAGTCCATCAGATCGGACTTTTCTAAACATCGCGTCTTTTTTTTGCTCAGCACAAATTACACCAAGCAAATTACAGCAGGTAGCTCTGCCTCTTCTGACCACAAGTGACTGCCAGAAATACTGGGGATCCAACATCCAGAGCACCATGATCTGCGCTGGAGCCTCTGGCACATCCTCCTGCATGGTATGAGATTTTACTGATTTAAGGATATTAAGCATATTTTTGCTAATCTAATATAAAGGTTCTGTTCTGTGATAAACAGAAAGTTTCAAAAATAACGTCATTTGCTATTTTTCATTCTTCTGTAGGGTGACTCTGGTGGACCTCTTGTGTGCCAGAGAAGTGGAGCTTGGACCTTGGCTGGTATCGTGTCCTGGGGAAGCTCTTCCTGCTCCACATCTACTCCCGCTGTCTACGCTCGTGTGACAGTTCTTAGAGCCTGGATGGACCAGACTGTTGCTGCTAACTAAATGTGTATTTACATTGTATTGTATAGTCATTAATAAACTTATTACACCAGGATTTCGTTTTTTAAGAACTTTTTACTTATATTGCAATGAATGATGTGACAGATCTGCAACAAAAACAATATGCAGTTATGCAGCGTTCTAGAATCGTGTCCAAACCACCATCAGTACATGAATACAGCACCAGAATCACCATCAGTACATGAATAAAGCACCAGAATCACCATCAGTACATGAATACAGCCCCAGAATCACCATCAGTACATGAATACAGCACCAGAATCACCATCAGTACATGAATACAGCACCAGAATCACCATCAGTACATGAATACAGCACCAGAATCACCATCAGTACATGAATAAAGCACTCAGCTTAGTGCAGGAGTTAATTGCAATGTCAAGTAAGCCCACACCATTTACACTTCTTTCGCATGAACCTATAACTCTCAGTCCTTAACAATGGTAGTGAGATGTTGAGAGTTGTTGTTAGTAGACATTATCACACTGCGGACCATACAGGAACCATATTATTCATTAGAAGCCGTAATTATCACAAATGAACTTTTGCAACTACCACACTGTCTGCTCTTATGAACTATAACCACTACACCCTCCTCCTTTATGAACTATAACCATCGCACCACCCCACTTATGAACTACAACACCACACGCTGTCCTTATTAAACTATAACTGCATTGTTGACCCCTCATATGAACTTGTACCCCCACAATGTCACCTCTAATGAGCTATAATTGCCACATTGCCCAATCTTATGAACAAAAACCACCACACTGTCTGCCCTTATGAACTATAACCACCTTATATTGACCCCCTTTATTAACTATTATCCAACACTGTTTACCCTTATGAGCTATAACAGCCACACTTAATAGTAGAAACGTATGCACAGCCCTTGAGGAGGTGCCAGAGTAGGTGCCCAAGCCACTATGTATAATTAGAAACCTCTGCACTCAACTTTAGGATGAAACAAAGTAAATTTATTGTCCAAATAGTATGCAGGGAGAACGTTTATCAGTGGATAAAAGCTAGAACACATACCCCTGTGGAGTAACAACCGTCGTCATAGAATCAATAGGATATGAATAGACTGTGAGAAAAAGTGAAAGTTTATATAAGGAACTAAATGCAGGATAGGTTTCTGTAGATGTGGCTAGGAGCTAGTGCATACCCAAAAGCACACCTGTTCCTAATCCTCCCATATTATTCTAAATAATACAAGATTGCACTGTCTATTCGTGTTTATTCTTCTGAACACCCATGATACTAGAAGTTCTCTTATTCATTGTCAAACATAACACTATATATGTATATACCTTTTTTCTGGAATTCTGCATTTGAACACGATTATGTTCATTTTTTTGTAAATATATATTTTTTGCAAATATTTTCTTTTTGTTAATACTTTTCTTTCTGTGTTATATCATGTATTATAGTAGCTGACGAAGGTCGTGTGACCGAAACGTTCTCCCTGCATACTATTTGGACAATAAATTTACTTTGTTTCATCCTAAAGTTGAGTGCAGAGGTTTCTAATTATAACAGCCACACTGTCTGCCCTTATGAGCCATAACTGCCCCATTTTCCTCCATTATGATCTCCACATTGTCCTCATTTCACTGTTTCCATCACTACTGTGCCCCCCATGTAGCCACTTTATACTGTGCTTTCAAAATGTACCCTCCACATTGCCCTCTCTTCACAATGTGCCCCATCTATTCCCTATTTTGTTCTCTCAGTTTGAAGGGTCTATGTGACAGAAAATACCTAATACTGACATAATTTTAAAAACTGCGCCCCTCAAAGTGCTCAAAACCACATTCAAGTAGTTTATTAACCCTTCAGGTGCTTCACAGGAATTAAAGCAATGTGAAATGAAAAAATGAAAAATATTAAATTTTAGCACAAAAATGTTGCTTTAGCCACAACTTTTTCATTTTTACAAGACTACCAGGAGACAATGGACACCAAAATTTGTTGCGCAGTTGTTCTTGAGTACACCAATATCCCATATGTGGTGGAAAACTACTGTTTGGGCACACGGCAGGGCTCGGGAGGGAAGGAGTACCACTTGAATTTTGAAGCCCAAAATTGGCTAGAACAGAAGCAGACGCCATGTCGTGTTTGCAGAGCCCATGATGTGCCTAAATAGTGGAAACCTCCACAAGTAACCCCATTTTGGAAATTACACCCATAAAGGAATTTATCCAGAGGTGTGGTGACTACCTTGAACCCACAAGTGTTTCACAGAATTTGATAAAGTTGAGCTGTGAAAATGAAAAAATGAATTTTTCACACAAAAAATGTTGCTTTAGCTCAAATTTTTTCATTTTCACAAGGGTAGCAGGAGAAAATGGACCTCAAAATTTATTATGCAATTTCTCTTAAGTTTGCCGATACCTCATGTGTGATGGAAAATTACTATTTGGGCACACTGCCGAGCTCTGAAAAGAAGGAGCAACGATTTTTGGCGCAGACTTGATGGAATGGTCTGTGGGCGCCATGTTGCATTTGGAGAGCCTCTGATGTGCATAAAAAGTGGAAACCCCCAACATGTTACCCCAGTTTGGAAACTACACCCCACAAGGAATTTATCTATAGCTGTGGTGAGCACCTTGAACCCACATGTGCTTCACAGAATTTTATAATGTTGAGAAATGAAATTTAAAAAATGACATTTTTCCCACAAAAATGTTGCTTCAGACTTCAGAAAAATTTTTCATTTTCAGAAGGGTAAAGAGGAAACGAATAGTACAATTTGTTGCACAATTTCTTCTGTGTACGCCAATACCCCATATATGGTAAAAAAAACTACTTTTGAGGCACAGTACAAAGTCCAGAAGGAAAGGAGTGCCATATTAGTGTGCAGATATTACTGTTATGATTTGCGGGTGCCATGTCACATTAGCAGAGCCTCTGAGGTGCCAGAAAAGCAGAATCATCCTGTGACAACACAACATTTCTTCTTAATTATGCCAGATGTAAATTCAGTAAGCTCAGAGACATAGGTTATTGTTTAAAAGTTGACTAGTGAATTTATGTATTTCATTCTTAGTTGTTCAAGAAACATGGACTATTGATATATTGTCTGAATATTGACGCTTGAGTTGATGTTTGTTGTTACTTATTTTCTGTTATCTCTGGAGGATAGGGATGCAGGGTCATGGAACCTCTTTGTTAATATGTTGATTACACATTATACCAGGCTAGCTAGTTATTTGTCCTGCAAAACAGAGAAGGACAAACTGTGCAGATCGATTAAATACTTAAACAATGAAAGTTAAACTCATCCCACCTCCCTTCTGACCTGTGAATGATGACCTGAGCCACAGATGTGGGTATAAAAAGGGATTTCTATTGTTCTGCAAGGAGAATCAGAGAAACTTTACAAAACCAGACCCAGGAACATTCTACAGGATGTCAGCTTAGGGGACCATGGCCCAAGCTGGAAGAACACAGATCTGATCTATTGACCATCACTGAAACCTCAAAGACGTCTTGAAGAGTCCAGGTTGGTGCAATCAGGTAACCTGGCCACATACCTCACTGCGCTCGGTCAGCTTGCTAGACTTGTTATCACCTCCTCTGTATGGGTGCCCGTAAAAAGCATAGTACCATTGGTGGAGTTAGTTGGCCCTGGAAGTCCCAAAGTCATAGCTGCTCTATTCCCGGAAAGTCAGTGGAAGGTTGAGACTCTATAACTTGCATCATCTTGGATATTTGCTGGGACTGTTCTATATGTTATTGTTTGTTGGTGCTTCAATAAATTATTGCCACACAGTTTACTCTCACCCTGTGTTGTCTAAGTAGTGTTATGTGGGTATAGTAGAGAGCGGGCATTCATTGTGTTGAGCCTCGGTCCATGTGGTTTTTCTAAAGATAAGATAAGAGCACCCACTGTCCCCATATCATCACACCTCCCAAAGTTGACTCCGTTTTGCAAACTACACTCAAAAATTAATTCATCTAAGGGTGCAGTGAGCATATTGACAACACAGGTATGTCACAAAACCTTATACCACTGCGGATCCTGGAGAGATATGGCTCCTTGTCTAATTTCAAGATAAACCCATCTAAGTCCAAAGCGCTGGGAATAAATATACCTGCTAGTACTATAAACAGCTTTAAGTTACAATTTCCCGTTCACTGGCCGGGTAATTATATAAAATACCTTGGTATCAAAATTAGCCCTTCCTATAAGGATCTATTTAACCTAAATTATAAACCACTACTCACTTTAGTAACAGATCATTTAATAAAAAGCATTCTTCTACCTAAATAAATTTACCTATTTCAAATGCTACCTATAGAACTACCGGGACGTTCTTGACCCCGGTTAATTGTTCTTTCTTTAAATATATATGGAATAAGCACAGATCAAGACTTAACTCCACACACTTTCATTGCCTAGGAGGAAAGGTGGCATGGGAGCCCCCAACATCCATACCTATTATTTAGCTGCTGTCCTATCTAGGGCGGTGGAGTGGGTCAGGAAGACTGGAGAGAAACCCTGGCTTACTTTGGAAGAACAGATGTCCCCGATTCAACTACGCTCTATTATCCTTTCCCTTGTAGAGTCACTTAATTTTATCTTTCCAAACCTCCTTACAAGGACAGCGGTCAAATATTGGAAGTCAGTGGCCCCTTATCTGTCCCCGTCTCCCTCATCACTAACTAGGGTATCAGACGTCATGACCCTGGATCTGGCGAAACATATTTCAAATGATAAATCACCCCTGTTGGACCTGTTATATAGTGAAGGGACTTTTATATCCTTCCAAGACATGAAGGAACTGCCCACAATGTCTCATTACACCTTTATACATTATGAGTTTCTTAGGAAAACACTCCGCCAGTCTATGATCAATGGCGACCTAACGCGGCCGTTAATTGCTTTTGAAATATTATGTTCCCAAACAAAACCCCCGAAAAAAGTGCTTTCTGCTCTGTATAATATGCTGCTTTTAAAACAATTACCTCCGAAAAGAGCCCTCCTGCTGAGATGGGAAAAAGAATTAGGCCACTCTTTCTCTGATTCCCAAATTAATCTAATTTATAAATCTTCACATGGCCCTTCACAATGTGTGAGAGCCTAAGAAAACAGCTACAAAATAATAACTCATTGGTATACAACGCCTCTCCTGTTACATAAGTGGTTCCCCACTACGCCAGATACATGTTGGAGGTGCGAAAGGGACAGAGGCTCATATCTTCATATTTGGTGGCACTGCCACATCATAAAATTTTTTTAGAACATTGTATCTCAAACATATAAAACTAACTCCAGAACATGTTTTCCTTAATCTACCAGTAGTGTCATGGGTGTATCGCCACGAAGATCGTCGCGATTTCACAATCTGACTT
>VIAB01000535.1:286725-302829 GCA_009801035.1 Oophaga pumilio
ACCGAAACACAACAGATTCCCCTGTTACCCTAGGGTGTTATGATTTGGTAACCGAGGAGGATAATTGGAAAAATAGGCTAGGCAACCATACACCCAGAGAGGTTTGTAACTTAGCGGATTGCCGACCCCGAAACTGACAACACAACTGGAATTAGCCATGGGACGTACCTATGATGCCCTAGATGCCTCGGCACAGCCAAAGAGTTAACTAAGCCTAAAGAGAGAAAGGGGAAAGCTAACTGCTGCGGAGTAGAGCCCCAAAGGAATAGATAGCCCCCAAACATATATTGTCGGTGAGACAGATGAAGCACAAACACAGACAGAAAATAGAGTAAGCAAATGCTGGGGCCCAGGCTGTCTAGATAGAACAGGACAGAAAAGGATACTGTCTGCAATCCAGCAAAAACCCTAAGAAAAACTCCAACACATCTGATGTGCAAAAATCCTGAGGCCACACGACCTCTCCCCCGCTAAATCAGAACTCTGGTGTAACTGGAAGCAAACCAGCAGATACTGAAATAACAGGGAACTAAAACCATGGAAAAGACTGAAGCAGGCTGTGTCAAATGAATACAGAGTCCAGCACAGGTCCCCACAGGGAGCCCGGGTGAACTAACTCCAGCAAGGCAGAAAATTGAGAAAAGCAAAAGGTAAACAAAAGCCACAGATTTAAACAGCGAAATAACTTATCTGAAAGATGGAGGACACAGCAGGGAGCAAGCAGACTTCCAAATGGCTAGAAAGAAACAATCAGCGGCAACCACTCTGGGAAGGCTGATCACTGTTATCTCCCCAGTCAGTAACACCTGATCTCCAATCATCCCCGTCAGGTGACTGACTTCTGTTAGCCAGAGCAGCTCCATTACTAGAAGAAACCACCAGAGGGAGCCCAACCTCAGAAGCCAGATTAAAGGTGTTCACAACACTAGGGCCAGTCTGAGCCTGAATATACATCATGGAGCATATCAGGAACGTTGAAGAGGGCTCAGAAGCAGAACCTGCTGCACACAGGGCAGATGTCAGCTCAATTACTAACAGTGATATTTAAAGTGGTTATCTAGGACTAAATTATTTATTTAATTTGAGACAAAAAACTAACAGGCAGGTAGTTTCTGTTTGGTCCGCAACTTCCTACCTTTTCTATCTGAAGATGTCTCAGAGTGGTCACTGACCGCTCCTGCCGCTGATTCAGCTGCTCCACATCAACAGAGCAGCTTTTCTTCCACCGGACGCAACTGCCAATGTCTTTGTGATTGACAATCAAATTCCTACAGTTAAGCAATAAGCAGCAATGAGACGGTTGTCAATCAGCATGACATCAATAGTCACGCTCCAAATGCAAAACAGAGCGGAAGGGAAGCCGCTGCTCTGTTGATGTGACATCGGACGCATCGCCGGTAGGAGAAGTCAGTGACCACTATGTGCTGGCAGAGATCAGAATCAGAAATCTTATTTCCAGGTCCTTTTTGCTGCCGATTGAATGCTGAAAAAAATAAATCCAAAAAATAGTTGTGGAAATGCTTTTTTATTTTTGCAATTTCACGTGACTTGGAATTTCTTTCCCATTTCCCAGTAAATAGCATGATAAAATGGATAGTGTCATTCAAAAGTACAACTAGTCCCACAAAAAACACAAGCCCTCATATGGCTTTGCTAGCGGGGAAATAAAAAATGGAAAAAGGGGAGGGAAAAATGAAAGCGCAAAAGCAAAAAATTGCTTGGTTGTTAAGGGTTTAATTGTTTATTTTCCAGGTGGGTGTTACTTTCTGCGAGTAGGTGTATATAGGTGCCATGTGCCTTAGACAGGTTGGATAGAAATACTTTTTGGGATAGTTATAGGACGATTGTATGCTGTGCCGTGTCGTATGTAGGACAGAGCTATGTAAATCGGATTGCACTCGGCCATGCAAGTCAATGAGTTTGGTGGAAAAAAACAGGCTGCAATTAGATGTCTTTGGTCTGATTTCCACGGACGGACAGAATGAAGAAGATGGGGATTTTTTTCTTTCCATCTACATCTCATACTAAATTTGGATTTCACTCTGATAACACTCTGTTCAAACTCTGATCAGACTGTGATTAGCATAATCGGACCAATATTCTGGAGAGAGAGAAAATACGGTGTGACTCCACCTTATGGCCTAGAAGTCCCAAGGAATAAATAGGGCTGTATCGAGTGCACTACAGGTGTAGACTGAGGTTGCATCGCATCAGTGTTAATCTGTACAGTTGGCATGATAATGTGCAAAAGCTATTTATAAATAATCTTGTTATAAATAATGTGTAATTTATCAGGAAAAGGGGGAACTTGATGGATCTGTGTCCTTTTCCAACTTACTGTATGCGCCTATGAATTATTTCCTGACGCAGGTCTGAACATTATTAGGTGGCCTGCCTTGTACTTTGCATTGGCAACCTTAAACAGGACCTGTCACTAGGTCAAAAGTGACCAGTCTTTGCTCATATTATATTGCCACTATTTCCCTCAGTGTTCGGTTGTTTTCTTTTTTAAAATCCGTAGTACAGTTACAGAGATGTGAGCCTTTTTTTGGGGCTAATTTTTATGGTCTTTATGAAGGGGGCGTTGCTCACAGGGTATAAATGCAGAGCAGCCTAAAGACCCGCCCCAGAGGATCCTATGAACCACCCCCCTTTCATAAAGACAAACAAAAATTAGCATGATAAACCGCTCCCTTTTATTGCTGGAACAGGATGACGGATTTTACAAAAGAAAGACAACGGAATAGTCAGGGGAGCAGCAGGATTAAATAAAGACCCCAAACTGCACACTTTTGACCTGGTAACAGGTCCTCTTTAAAGAAGATAAAAGGTTATTTATTTTTAGCATGGTTTTTGATGAAATTAAATACCAATAAGACAACCAGTCACAGCCTACCAAATCATGGATGAGGTGATTGCTCAGTATACTATTGCACAAAAGATGCTTGTATACACATACAGGTAATTCGCAATGTCTGGTTTTCAGCCTATTAGTCACGCCCATACTATTAGATCAGGCGGGCAGTCCAGCACTATCTAAATGCATCCCATGCAGGCCCCTCAATATACTAACATGCTGGGGTTGGCTGCATCCTGAAAAAATAAAGTGCAAAAAATACATTTAAATGCAAAAAATACATATAAATATGTCAGGTATTGGTCGATATTTTGGCCAAGATATGCAAGCTCACAACCCGCGTCAAGGGTCCTAAATAATGCTTGCGAGTCCTAACACTAAACTTAATAGCAGAGCCACAAAAAGAGGACTTAAAATCCTCATGGGTACATGGGTTTGCAGCATCCTGATGGTGCATTTTTCAGAGACCGGGGCAGGTAAGGACTGCTGCCCCTTTTCTGCTGTATCAATTTTTGAATTTTTGGAGGATTTTTAGTCCTCTTTTTGTGTCTTTCCTATAAAGTTTTGGTGAAACTAATGAATGTTCAGATATTTTGATGAACCAGTTCAAGGAATGACATGGCGACTACTAAAGTGCGAAACATAAAAGGTTGTCAGGTAAAGTACTGTTTTCACTATATTATTTTACTTGTGTATGTAGTAACTTTCTGCCAACTCTAAACTTTATGTTATTACTAGTTTTGACCCACTGCTACTTTACAGAAACTGCAAACCTAACTATGGTTTTCAATCCAGATACTAGATTGATCATGATGTACTCTATAGCTTGCGCTTATCTGTACTCCTCGTACAGGTGGTAGAGTTTTCTATATTATCTCAAGGTCTTTGATAGAGGGTTTAAAAAAATCTCTTAAACATAAACTTCTGATAACTTGAGCTTTAACTTGATTGGTCGGTTGAGAGTATAAAAACGTCACACATTTGCTCCAAAACCACTTGCCCGAAAGTGAACCACAATGGCATTCCTTTGGCTTCTTTCATGCCTTGCCCTCTTCGGGGGGTCTCTTGGTGAGTTGAAAAATTTCTTTAAACATTTGTTTAAAAATTTCTTCAAATTACTACCATTTATTTTCTTTAGTAATTCACAGAGGTACAAATAAATAATACTTCTTTAATATTTAGGCTGTGGTGTGCCGGCTATCAAGCCTGTTATTTCCGGCTATGCCAGAATTGTAAATGGTGAGAATGCTGTTTCTGGTTCCTGGCCATGGCAAGTCTCCCTTCAGGTACAGTGATGATATTTTTTGGAATGCAGTAAAATAATTAGGCTCTGTTCAGAGTCATCATGGAGTCTGATCATGACAAAAATGAGGTCCCAACAAATCCGAACAGATTACTGGGACTTAGGGCTTATTCAGATGTTAGTGACTTTTCTCGTATGCAAAAAAATTTTCTTTAGTTTTGTTTAATCAGCTTTTCATCAGAGTTGGATCAATGTGTTTTCTCTTTTTTTTTTTTTACATTCGAAGAGGTTTTGTTTCAAGCTGTATTATCAAACAGGAAACTGAAGAGCACACAAATGACATCCGAGTGCTGTCTGATTTTTTGCATGAGCCTATAGACTTATATTGGCAAGTTTAATCCGTGACTAGGATGTCAAAATGCGACATGTCTCCGTGTGTTGGTGTTGACCACACAGTCTGCAAAAACGCACGGACAACTGAACACACCCTCATAAACTATAATGTGTACAAGCTCCACCCATGAGGAACACGGATAGAACTCGTTTGTGAAAAACTGACGTCTAAGTGAACCTTTTACAATGGGGTCTTCCAGACTTCGATCACATTTTCAAACTTTCTTGAATAGTTCTGTATACTATGCTGTTGTCACCTAAGCACTAGTATGAAAAATATTAAAACAGAATTAGTGATATACTTGTTAAATTCTCAAAGCAGAAAAAAAATAATTTTAGATTATTACAATATAATAATATTGATAATAATTTTATTATTATTATATTATTATTATTATTATTAATACATGGAAAGTTTGTAAAAATTCTCAAAATAAAAGTTCACTATTTTACAAATACACTAGAACGATTAGCAAGATAACCCATACCAGATGTTAATGCTCACATAACATGCCTTCTACTTCCTTGCTACTTTTTTTCTTTCTTGCATTTTGTATCCTTGTAGAGGTTTAATTAATTCTAGCAAATTAATTTCCATTATCATTGCCATTGTAGAGTAAAAGTGGAGGCAAAACTCATACAATGCGTTTTTAGAATAATCATTTTTTTTAAACACCTGAAAATGTGTTTTATTATAGTGGATTAGTATAACAAAAGTATATAATATAGGGTAAAAACAAGTATGATAACCATGGCTAAATTATTGAAAGACTAGTACAGAGGTACGGACGAGCCGCAACATTCTACAAGGGAACAGGGTAGGTGAGGGTAGAAGCTGTTCATATGCAGTGACAGCAGAGTTATTAACGCTCTCTAAAGAGATTGGTTTTCAGGTTGCTTTAAATGGGTTGTCCAGGAACATTTTATTTTTTTGCTATGGGCTTAAAATCTACTGCCTATTCCACCTGGCGCTGGCTCAAAGTGGTCACCGACGGCTCCTGCCTGCGATTCAGCTGCTCATCATCAATAAAACAGCTGTTCTCCTTTCAGGCTGCTCTGTCGACGGGGAGAGACTGTTGACATCATGCTGATTGACTGCTGGCTCCCCGCAGGCAGCGGGGAGCCGGCTGTCAATTAGCATGACATCATCGGTCACGCACTGTCAACAGAGCAGAGTAGAAGATAAGCCTCTGCTTTGTTGATGCTGAATCACTGGACGAGATCAGCACTGGGCACAATTGGAACGTAGTTAGCAACTACCTACCTATCATTTCCCTATTGTTTGTATATCTATTATGGGGTCCTAGCAATGTGAGCGCAAAGTAATGACTCGTGGTTATACCTCACAGGACAGGACTGGCTTCCACTTCTGTGGTGGTTCCCTGATCAACAGCCTCTGGGTTGTCACAGCTGCTCACTGCGGTGTCACGTAAGTATTTGACAATTGGTTTTTAGTTTGCAATTTCACTGGTTTAGGGTGCATTTTTCTATCTGTATATTTAAGGGTATGTTTCCACGGTCAGGAAACAGTCAGGATTAGCTGCGTGTTTGACGCTGTGCGTTGGCGCAGCGTCAAACACGCAGCGTCCAGATGTTACAGCATAGTGGAGGGGATTTCAAGAAATCCCGTCTCCACTATGCTTAAAAACACGTAGGCGGAAGACCAGCGTTAACGGACATGTCCTATTCCCTTGCATGTCCTATTCCCTTGCGGCGACGCTGCGTCGCCGCAAGGGAAATAACACAGGGCTATGTAGCCCTGCGGTCATTCCGGATGTATTCCGGATGTGTTCCATGAACACATCCGGATTGATTGCGCGTTCAGTAGGGGGCGGGGCTTTGGGCGGAGCGGACTTTCCGCTACGTCCAAAGCGCTGTGTTTCCTGATCATGGAAACACAGCCTAAAGGGAATCGATCTGCACAATTTTATACATGGAAGTAGTGGTATGGCTGTTAAGGTCACTTGTCCCCCATTAAAGTCAATATATTTTTTTGTACAGATCTGACGTGCCAATCATGAGAAATCTAGTGTGGAAGGCACAAGTAAATTAGTCTGGAAGACCCTTGGGGGCGTGTCTATATATCTGTGGACACTGACACACCCAGTGCACTTCCAGTCTGATTTCCATATTACTCCTGCAGTAAAGTTTCCATGGCTGGGATATGAAAAATGACTAACGTAACTCAGCAAAAAAACACATCAGTTTTATTGGGGAACAGCCACCTATACAGAAAAAAAAACACTTATTCAGGGTTTAAAAATAAGTTAATACGTTCCCAATAAGTGATTTCGTACAGCTCAGCCTGAATGTTTTTTTCTTCTCTTATGTGCAGAACCTCCCACCGTGTAATTCTGGGTGAATTTGATCATTCTTCCTCTTCTGAACCTATTCAGACCATGACCATCTCCAGAGTAAGAGATGCTAAAAAAAATCTAATATTGATGGACATATACATGTTAATAGATCACATATAATACTTTATGGAAAAAATTGTAAACTCTATATAATAAAGAGAAATATTGACTTTTTTAACAGGTCTTCAGACACCCCAGCTACAACTCTGTCACCACTTCCAACGATATCACTCTCATCAAGCTCGCCAGCGCTGCCTCTTTTGACAGTCGTGTGTCCCCAGTGTGCGTTGCTGCTACAGCTGATGTGTTTAATGGAGGCGAGAGATGCGTCACCACCGGATGGGGCTACGTCAGTGCTTCGCGTAAGGGTTTCTAAGTCCTGTAACTATATTATTGTGAGCAGGTGGCGAGATGCAGGGAGGCATGAGAGGCAGAGCAAGGGTTAACAACTTTATTTTAACAATGGGATACTCCACGCAGGGAGATAAGCAGTTAAATGAGGGAGTAAACAGTTAAATGGAGGAATAAACAGTTCAATTGCAAAGGTAATGCAGGGTCAAGGAAAAATGGATAAGGCCACGGCAGTTCTTTGGGGTAACTTATCGTGTCAGTAGTTCCTCAGGCTGCGGGAGCTGCAGGGAAATCGATGGCGCCATGATGGCTGGTGCGGTGCTGGTCCAACCAGGTCCTGTGAGCAACAACGATCCATTTTATGGCGGCAGCAGTCGGTCTCCTTTACCTTCCACCGAGCCCCTAGTCCATAGTTTGATGCAGCTGAGACAGAGAAGGCCACAGCACTATCCGGGTCCAACGTAGACCAGCAAGTATTTACAGGCAACTCAGGGCGTGAACGTCTGTCCCATACCCGGTTTCTCTTAGGTGGCGTGCTTGCTGTACTCACGGACACGTGCTGTGCTCTCTGGTTGTCACTGGGTACAGTGCACTTTTCCCTCTCAAGTCCCCACTGCCGGCAGCGGGGGTAAACAGATGCCGGCCTGCAGAGTGTCAATGCTTGAGGGACGGAACTCTCCTATCTCCCTGCTGTGCGCTGCCTGCTCCCGCCAAAACTGACTGCTTCCGCGCGCACTGTGGCTGCTGCCGCTTAGCCACATCCCCTGCTTCCTGGTGTAAAGGTTTGTCCGGACAACAGAGGAGACAGCCCTGACAGTTCTGGACCCGGCACAGAACAGGTACCAACGGCCCGGTCCTCCTCCTTACATTATCAAGATATTTATAATAGAACTTCACATGAATGGCCAACCATGTAACATTAGGGCTCTTTAAGTCCATCAAATCAGACTTTTCTAAACATTACTTGTCTTTATTTTGCTCAGCACAAGTTGCTCCAAGCAAATTGCAGCAGGTAGCTCTGCCTCTTCTGACCACAAGTGACTGCCAGAAATACTGGGGATCCAACATCCAGAGCACCATGATCTGCGCTGGAGCTGCTGGCGCCTCCTCCTGCATGGTATGAGATTTTACTGATTTAAGGATACTTATTTCTAGTCGAATATAATTTTTTTTTTGCAAAAGTTTCTGTTCTTGAATAAACAGCATGAAAGTATGAAAAATAATATACTTTGCTCACTATTTTTCATTCTTCTGCAGGGTGACTCTGGTGGACCTCTTGTGTGCCAGAGAACTGGAGCTTGGACCTTGGCTGGTATCGTGTCCTGGGGAAGCTCTTCTTGCTCCACATCTACTCCCGGTGTCTACGCTCGTGTGACAGTTCTTAGAGCCTGGATGGACCAGACTGTTGCTGCTAACTAAATGTTTCTTCATAAATATTGATCATTAATAAAGTTACTACAGCAGCATTTTTTGTAACAGCATTTTATTAAAATAAGATCTTTTTTATGTGTTCCATAAAATAGATATCGACTCCCCATTACAGCATCAAATTAATACATAAAGACAAATGTCCAGTCTATAGAAAGGTAAAAAACCTCCCCAGAAACAGTAGCCATGTGTAATGTAAAGTGTCAATATAAGAATCTACACTGCTACAATACAAATGTATAGAATTCAATCCAGAATACCATTTTATAGTTATTCTAGATTTCACGGACATGTACCACAATATGCATCAATATTTTTAGGCATGGGTGCTGAAAAGCAATTATAACCTATGAGAAAGTATCACCCAATGGGCTTCACTGGAAGTGCCTTGAGGGAAACCATACTGTGTCAAGTCTTGCACACTAGACTGTTATGTTTCGGTAACTGAGGAGAAATAGCAAAAAATAGCAAAAGCGGTAATACACCAGAGAGGCTGGAATCTATTGGATTGCAGTAACATGAACTAACCACACAACTAGAAGTAGCCGTGAAGCGTTCCTACGGTGATCCTAGACGCCTCGTCACAGCCTGAGAGATAACTACCCCTAAAGGCAGAAAGATGAAAGCTATCTGCCCCGGAGCAGATCCCCTAAGAAAATAGGAAGCCCCCAAACATGTAATGGCGGTTAGACAAGAAGAAGCACGGACACAGACAGAAAATAGAATGAGCAAACGCTGGGGCCCAATCTGTCTAGACAGAAAAGTACAGGAAAGAATTCTGACTGCAATCCAACAAAAACCCTAACAAAAATACCAACACTTCTGATTGCCAAAAAACCTGAGATCACACGATCTCATCCACCTAAATCAGATCTCTGGTGTAACAAAATGCTATTCAGCAAATAAAAAGTAACAAAGGACCAAAGCAAAAGTGCAGACACAAACAGAGCACAATTGCAGCACCAGACCCCCAAAAGGGGACAGGCTGCAGTCCACTGCAAGCAGCAAACCAGCAGAGAAAATCAAACAGTGGAAAAAAAACAGCAAACACTTATCTGTGGGAGAGCAGGAAACTGGCAGAGCTTCAAGCAAGACCAGAAGGAACAATTGATAACAGGCAAGGCTGCTGGGAACTCAGGCCACTTATATCCTACCATTCAGCGCCAGCTGAAGGCCATTCATTAATCTGTTCATTACCCTCAGCAACCACCGGAGGAAGCCCCAGCTCAGAAGCCGCCTCCAGCATATTCACAACACTAGACATTTTCAAGTGTTCTTCTGGCCTTTCCCCTTTCTCTCTAACTTTATAACATCTAAGTTTTTTTTTAAAATTGCTATAAAGATCCTAGCCAATCCATCCACATTCTCCAAGCTGCCCAATCACATATGCCTTCTGTCTACCATAGCACTCTTGTTGGAACAAGTACACCAACCCAATTCTAGGCAAAACAATTGAACTGGGTGCTGGAAACATCAGACTCCACTTAGAGGACTAGGGAGGTTTGTGAAGCAAACCTAATTTGCCATGTCAACGCAGAGAAATTACAAAACAATTTTAAATATATAGTTAACATTGAAACTGGATAATTTGTGGACAAATACTCAGTGTTTTTTAATTATATTAGAAATGTCATGGCTAAACTTGTATGCTGTAATGAAGCATTGATTTGTGGAAACCACATTGCAGGAGATGAGCATGAGCTATTATTTACATCTTGTGTTTAATGATAGAGGACATCCTAATGCACTTACATCCAAACAAACTTATTGCTCATGATATCATTGTTATGCTGTAGAGAATATGGTTTACTACTAACTCACTTTACTCTCAAAACTGACTACACAGTAATGAAGGAATCATCTGTCTGGGATGACAACTGACAAAAATTAATATGTTGTTCCTGTTTTTAGGTTTATCATGTATCCTCCAATTGAGACAAAGCTTTCATCCAATTGAGGAACACATCTTCTATGTATAACCACCATCTCAGCACATGGTCAAAGTGATGGGACACATAGACATGCTATTTTTCTTGGTGCCCATAAAATATTTGCATACATGGGCACTACGTTGAACCCATTGCGGTTCCACATATCTGTGTGAAACACGTGTTATGAATTAAAAAATTGTTAAATATTAATAAAATCTATAAAATAATAATAAGAAATTTACAACAGGTAGGGAAGTAGTCAGAACTTTGAAGACATTTAGGAACTGCAGCCAGGCCACAATTTTTGAACGCACCCAAGCTCACCATGTGAACTGAGGCTAACTATTCCTCAACCTTGTCTAGTAAATTGATCTCCTTTTATTACAATAAAACTCTAGTTGTGTAATAAAAATGAAAAAAAGTATTAGCGGAAAAAGATTTTAAAACTTTGTCAAAAAGATCCTGATTCCTATTAAATGGATTCTCCTTTGTGTGTTGGTTTGGTTGTTCCTGGATTTTCTTTTTTTTTTACAATTGTACATAGTTCTAGTATATTGCTATTATTATCAGTCTATTACATCAGTCCTAACTACCTAAAAACTGTTTTCTATATTACCATTGTTCTAGACTCTCCTGGGTTGAATGGCTTGAAGGT
Source organism: Oophaga pumilio (assembly GCA_009801035.1). Lineage (NCBI taxonomy): Eukaryota > Metazoa > Chordata > Amphibia > Anura > Dendrobatidae > Oophaga > Oophaga pumilio. The sequence goes on from VIAB01000535.1 coordinate 297,941, forward strand.
ATGCCTCTTTCGCATTATTTCAGTCAATGATATATTGTGGAACAGTAAAGCTTCATAAAATCTTACGGATGGCACGATAAGGCTTTATACAACTTGGAGAAACACACAAAGTCTTTCCCAAAGCTTGTTGATCTCACAAAATAGGATCTAATCCAACTCAGGTGTGGAGCTATGCTGCCCCATATGGTGTAAGCAACAATATACTGTGTGTTCTAATGCTTTTCTATCATAGCCACCTTTTCCTGGAATTTGTCCTCTAATTAGCAAATAATACGATAGAATAGTGCTGCTACAGGAGATGATTATACACCGTTTTTATTTTAAATGGGGCCCTGAATTGATTAGCGGACAACCATTTTAAGATTAAGTAAAAAGAGCATAGTCAATAGCAGACGTGACACTATCTAAAATATTAAACCCCTATTATTTGAGTTTGTTTTTAACATTTGTATCTCATTGAAGATAGATTTGTAACTGAAGACACCGCTCTCTTATAGAGCCACACACCATGATGCTACAGATTTTCAATATCTTCAGAACAGTGCAACAAAATATGCAAGCATAAAGTGAAGAAGACCATAAAAGCAGCTGGATATGTGAGGCCTGTACGAATAAGAAATGGAATATTATTTCTGCTTTATGAAACATTATCATTTCATTTTGGATTTCACTTGATATCTGTATGTTTTTCCATCAGTGACTAATGTAACCTTGAAAGTATTTACTTTTGTCACCTGCTAGTTTATCAACCATTCTCACCATTTTGCCACAGTGTGTGTTGGAGCACAGGAAACATGCTATTTTTGTAAGTTTCCAAACTAAAAATGTTGTACAGTTTTCCTAAAATTCAGGCTCATTTTAAACTACACTGCTCAAAAAAAAATAAAGGGAACACTCAAATAACATATCCTAAATCTGAATGAATTAAATATTCTCATTGAATACTTTGTTCTGTACAAAGTTGAATGTGCTGACAAAATCACACAAAAATCATCAATGGAAATCAAATTTATTAACCAATGGAGGCCTGGATTTGGAGTCACACACAAAATTAAAGTGGAATGTAATGTCCTTAAAACAAGTCAAAATGATGCTCAGCAGTGTGTGTGGCCTCCACGTGCCTGTATGACCTCCCTACAACGTCTGGGCATGCTCCTGATGAGGCGGAGGATGGTCTCCTGAGTGATCTCCTCCCAGACCTGGACTAAAGCATCCGACAACTCCTGGACAGTCTGTGGTGCAACATGACGTTGGTGGATGGAGCGAGACATGATATCCAAGATGTGCTCAATCGGATTCAGGTCTGGGGAATGGGCGGACCAGTCCATAGCTTCAATGCCTTCATCTTGCAGGAACTGCTGACACACTCCAGCCACATGAGGTCTTTCATTGTCTGCATTAGGAGGAACCCATGGCCAACCGCACCAGCATATGGTCTCACAATGGGTCTGAGGATCTCATCTCGGTACCTAATGACAGTCAGGCTACATGCAGCCCTCCAAAGAAATGCCACTCCACACCATTACTGACCCACTGCCAAACCAGTCATGCTGTAGGATGTTGCAGGCAGCAGATCGCTCTCCACGGTGTCTCCAGACTCTGTCACACCTGTCACATGTGCTCAGTGTGAACCTGCTTTCATCTGTGAAGAGCACAGGGCACCAGTGGCGAATGTGCCAATCCTGGTGTTCTGTGGCAAATGCCAAGCGTCCTGCCTGGTGTTGGGCTGTGAGCACAACCCCCATCTGTGGACGTCGGGCTCTCAGACCATCCTCATGGAGTTGGTTTCTAACCGTTTGTGCAGGCACATGCACATTTGTGGCCTGCTGGAGGCCATTTTGCAGAGCTCTGGCAGTGCTCCTCCTGTTCCTCCTTGCACAAAGGCGGAGGTAGTGGTCCTGCTGCTGGGTTGTTGCCCTCCTATGACCCCCTCCACGTCTCTTGGTAGCGCCTCCAGCCTCTGAATACTACACTGACAGACACAGCAAATCTTCTTGCCACAGCTCGCATTGATGTGCCATCCTGGATGAGCTGCACTACCTGAGCCACTTGTGTGGGTTGTAGAGTCCGTCTCATGCTACCACGAGTGTGAAAGCACAACCAACATTCAAAAGTGACCAAAACATCAGCCGGAAAGCATTGGTACTGAGATGTGGTCTGTGGTCCCCACCTGCAGAACCACTCCTTTATTGAGTGTGTCTTGATAATTGCCAATAATTTCCATCTGTTGTCTATTCCATTTGCACAACAGCATGTGAAATTGATTGTCAATCAGTGTTGCTTCCAAAGTGGACAGTTTGATTTCACAGAAGTTTAATTTACTTGGAGTTATAATCTGTTGTTTAAGTGTTCCCTATATTTTTTTGAGCAGTGTATAAGGCAGGGAGTCACAATTGTTTTTGGTCCGAGGGCCACATTGTCTTACTGAAGCAATCCGGGGCTCCACTAAAAATTAAATTGGTATTACCTTCTGTGACATTTATCACTGATCGAAAGTAAATACTATAATTGTCTGATAAGTACAAATCCTACTTACAGGACTTTTACCTCCACCAATCTGTAATAATACATATAAAGGTTTTCAACGAGGATTTAGAAATAGCTTCTGCTCCAAAGTTCACATAAAAACACATCACGCTTCGAATAAGCTTCTGACTGATTTTAATGGGGAAAGCATCTTTGGTGCACACAGTGTTTTTCTTTTTTACTTTATTTTGAACATTTCCCAGTAAAACCAGCAGGAAACTTTTATAAAATAGCATTTGACTCATTTTTAAAGTTGGTTTTGCAGTAAAATCTGCTTCGAAATGCTTAGAAAAAACTGTCTGAAAAGGCTCTAAAAAAGGAAGAGGTGTGAATGCACATTGCTCTTAGATCATCGTTTTTTGCTTACTGCTTAATGTTTCACAATTCCTATAATCTAGAGTGGAGTCACAGGCATGGAAGGCCACCTGACTTACATACTGCTATCTGGAGAGCCCGTAGGGTGACGAGACCCCATTCTCCTGAGGTATGAGGCTTCCAGAGATGTCCACACAGTGCACCATTAGTATTTGCCAGTCCATGCTCCTCAGAGGCGGCCGCTACTCTTAAGTGTGTGGCTGCCCAGATATAGTTAATCTGTCAGTCAACCATTTTTCTATCCATATTTTGCCACAGAATTGCATTGAGGGCCACATTCCCACTATTCCCTGCCCAGCGCCACCTTTTTCTGCTTGACTGATAGCTCCCTTGCCTGAAGTCACACAGTATATAGGCTGTCAGTCAAGCAGAAGGAGATGGTGCTGGGTAGGGAATAGAGCTGGAGTGACAGAGGCTTCAGATTTTCTGCCTCATTTACATAACAATTCAAACGCTGATTTCTCAAAAATGAAAGAACGGACTTTCCATGTAAAGGTATTATAGCATTTGTTTTTACATTCTATTTTTGGAAAGCAGGATTGAATTGTTATACATATAGAAAAAGAAATAAAAAAAATATATACAGTGGAAAAATAAGTATTTGATATGCGGCCGATTTTGCAAGTTTTTCCACCTACAAAGAATGGAGAGGTCTGAAATTTTTGTCATAGGTACACTTCACTTGTGAGAGGCAGAATCTTAAAACAAATGCAGAAAATCACATTGTATGAATTTTTCATAATTAATTTGCATTTTATTGCATGAAATAAGTATTTGACACAATTCAAAAACAGATCTTAATATTTGGTACAGAATCCTGTATTTGCAATTACAGAGGTCAGATGTTTCCTGTAGTTCTTGACCAAGTTTGCACACAATGCAGCAGGGATTTTGGTCCACTCCTCCATACAGATCTTCTCCTGATCTTTCAGGTTTCTGGGCTGTCACTGGGCAACATTGAGTTTCATCTCCCTCCAAAAATTTTCTGTTGGGTTCAGGTCTGGAGACTGGCTAGGCCACGCCCGGACCTCAAAACGCTTCTTACGGAGCCACTCCTTAGTTGCCCTGGCTGTGGGTTTCGGGTCATTGTCATGCTGGAAGACCCAGCTATAACCCACCTTGAAAGTTCTTACTGAGGGAAGGAGGTTGATGGCCAAAATCTCACCATACATGACCTCATCCATCCTCAGTTCAATACGTTGCAGTTGTCCTGTTGCTTTTGCAGAAAAGCATCCTCAAAGTATGATGTTTCCCCCACCATGATTGATGGTTGGGACGGTGTTCTTGGGGTTAAGCTCATTTTTCTTCCTCCAAACACGGCAAGTGAGCTGATACCATAAAGTTATTTTTTGGTCTCATCTGACCACATGACCTTCTCCCATGCCTCCTCTAGATCATCCAGATGGTCATTGGTGAACTTCAAATGGGCCTGGACATGTACTGGCATAAACAGAGGAACCTTGCGTGCCCTGCAGGATTTTAATCCATGACGGCGTAGTGTGTTACTAACAGTAATGTTTGAAACTGTGGTCCCAGCTCTCTTCAGGTGATTGACCAGGTCCTCCCATGTAGTACTGGACTGATTCATGACCTTTCCCAGAACCATCCTTACCCCATGAGGCGAGATCTTGCATGAAGCCCCAAACCGAGGAAGATTGACAGTCATCTTGTGTTTCTTCCATTTTCTAATAATTGTGTCAACAGTTGTTGTCTTCTCACCAAGCTGCTTGCCTACTGTCCTGTAGCCCATCCCAACCTTGTGCAGGTCTACAATTTTGTCCCTGGTGTCCTTAGACAGCTCTTTTGTCTTGGCCATGATGGAGAGGTTGGAGTGTGATTGATTGATTGAGTGAGCGGACAGGTGTCTTTTATACAGGTAATGAGTTCAAACAGGTACAATTAATACAGGTAATGAGTTTTTCTTTAAGAAGCCTTCCTACTATGCACTAACAGGTCTGTGAGAGCCAGAATTCTTGCTGGTTGGTAGG
>VIAB01000535.1:304878-325881 GCA_009801035.1 Oophaga pumilio
GATCGTTAGCGATCTTGTTTAGTGTGGCAGTACCTTAAGGTTGTAAATGTGCACCGCAATATTTGTTCACCTTGCTTTGTACCTTTTATCCAATCGGTAAGCCAATCCTTATCTCACATCTCGGAATCCTTTCCTATAAAAGTTCTTCATGTGAATAAAGAAAGTGATCACTATGGGTTTCCTCCTGATTGTCTCCTGTTTGGCTTTGGCCAGTGCAGCTTATGGTAAAATCAATTATTGCATGTAATTTGTATAATTAGATTTACAGCTAATTACAAAAACACTGTATTACTGTAATCAAGCAAACACGAGCAACAATGCATTATACGAGTCTAATAATTACATGGATGACAAGGAGCTAAACGAAGAGTGAAAATGACATCTCTAGATTAGAAACAGTTTACATTTTGCTAAATAAAAATATTCTAAATTTTATAATACTTTTTAAATATTTTAATAACATTAAAATCCTTTTTTTTACCAGGCTGCGGAGTTCCCGCTATCAACCCTGTTGTCTCCGGTTATGCTAGGATAGTCAATGGTGAAGAGTCAGTTCCGGGATCTTGGCCCTGGCAAGTCTCTCTTCAGGTAACAATGCATATTTTGGGTCTTTTTTCTTGATTTTTTTATAAATCACCATCTTCCAAGAATCATAGGTCTTTATTTCAACATAGCTATAGGAGGGCTTGTTTTTTCTCATGGAGCAAGTTGTAGTTTTTTTCTGCTGCCATCATGCATTTAAAACATTGGCTTATTGTCTGTTTATGTGGGTGATGCAAAATCTATTTTTTTATGGTTTAGATTTTTTGTTTTTTGCCTTAGTACTTGAAAAAAATTCCGATTCTCATAAATACGTTGATCTAATTTTTATCAGTCTATGGTCAATGTCTCACTTTTTATTTACAGTATTTCATCATTTTTTCTTGTATAAAAACATTGATAAGGATGAAAGTCTCTCAAGTTTCTCCTGGCAAACTTTTAGTAAAAAGTAGACCAATAGAATTGAATGGGTGATTTTTAGTTGTAATCAGGGTCAAAAACAATAGTATTTTTTTAAGATAGACACTTGGTCCACAAAAAAACCCTCCGGACATCTGAATAACCCCATAGACCGTAATGGGTACATGTTCTATTTATGAAATATATGAATAGAACATGTGTGAAAATTGGATGTGTGCAGGGAGCAATACTAATTTTACATAAGGAAAAACCTAAACAAATATTGATTGACAGAGGGAGCCTCCTTCCTCTGTCAACCACTGCCATGCTGTCCTTTTACTGATTCTTGTACATATTTTTTGCACTTTCCCCTATCAAATACATTTTTTTTTGGAAAAAAATTCTGGAAGCTAGATCGAGCCCTCCTTTCATCCACATGTGATTGCATCATGTCCCATGGATCTCGTGCCTCCAACCGCCAAGGGCGTGCGTGAGCTGGTATTTCTTTATCTACATAAAGATAAACACTGCCAAAGTTTAATCTTTTGTCACATTATTTGAATGTATATGCAGAGCACATTTTTATACCATTTTTAAGGTATTTAAACAATAAAAGCTAATGGAATGCTTAGCCATCCCCCTAAGATCCCATTGGGAGGGTTGACCAAAGCATCTAAGGCCTCTTTCACACATCCGGCGGGCGCCTAGCGGCGCCCCCGGCATTTTTCCGCAGCGCCGCATCGGGAAATCTGATGCGCCGCATGCGGCTTTTTTCGCATTGACATGCATTAGCGCCGGATGGCGCCGCATGTCAATGCGTTGCATGCGGTTTTGTCCGGATGCGGCGCAAATGTACATTGCGGCGTCCGGAAAAAACGCTGCATGCAACGTTTTTTTGTTTTGCCGGATGGTCTTTGATCTCTCCAAGCATCAGAAACCATCCGGCAAAAAAACGCATTTTGCCCGCCGGAAGTGTGAAAGCTTTCACACGCGGCGGCTGCGGCAAAATGCCGGGGGCGCCGCTTAGGCGCCCGCCGGATGTGTGAAAGAGGCCTAAGGGTCTAAAGGGCCAGAATCTGACATATCTGTGGTTTCTGGCCTTTGCAGATGGACCTTGGCTGTTATTTATTGGGTCTTTAGCTGGCACCTAAATACAACTGAACTAGGAAAAAACAAGCCCCATATGGCTATTTACAACTATTAAATTGAAAAATATAAAAGTTATTTCCCTTGTAATTTAGTATTGGAAAAAAAATTGTTACAAGATCTGACCCCCTACATCACTACTCATAGAAATGTATAAACTGATTTGAGCCTTGCTACATCCCTGAAAAAGAGAACTGAGGTTGGTGATTGATTTCTCTTTTCCTCCTTCTACCTTTCCCCCCGTTTCACCTTATCCCTCTCTCCACCTTCTCCTCTTCTTTTCTACACCCCCTCAACCAACCCTATCACAATCACGACTCCCAATTCCCACCCCGAGTGGAGGAAAAATAAAACCAGTGTTATGTAAAAGTTTGGGCCCACCTGGTCAAAATTTCTATTATAGTGAACAGTTAAGCAAGTTGAAGATGAAATGATTTCTAAAAGAGCTAAAATTAAAGATATAGATACAGTAGATGTGTTTTAGGCAAAAAAAAATATTTTCATCTTTTACATTTTAAAAATTACAAAAAGGAAAATTGCTGATGCAAACGTTTGGACACCCTGCATGGTTATCACCTAGTAGCGCCCCATTTTGCAAGTATCACAGCTTGTAAACACTTTCTGCAGCCAGACAAGAGTCTTTCGTTTCTTGTTTGATGGATTTTCATTCATTCTTCCTTGGACAATTCTTCCGGTTCTGTGAGATTCCTGGATTGTCTTATATGCACTGCTATTTTGAGGTCTGGCCACAGATTTTTTTAAATGTTCAGATGAGGGGACTGTGAGGACCTTCAGCTTGCGCCTTTTGAGGTCGTCTATTGTGGTTTTTGATGTGTAGTTAGGATCATTATTATTTATATATTATTTGTAGAATCCATCCTCTTCCTCTTTTCACCTTCAGTTTTTTTACAGATGGTGCTATGTTTGCATCAAGAATTGTTGAAATTTCATTGAATCCATTCTTCCCTCTACCCATGAAATGTTCCACGTGCCATTGGCTGCAACACACCCCTAAAGTATGATTGATCCACCCCCATGCTTAATGGTTTGCGAGATGTTCTTTTCCTGAAGTTCTGAGCCCTTTATTCTCCACACATACCTCTGATCATTGTGACCAAAGAGTTCTATTTTAGCCTCATCGGTCCACAGGACTTTTTTCCAAAATGCATCAGGCTTGTTTAGATGTTCTTTTGCATACTTCTGATAATGAATTTTGTGGTGAGGATGTACGAGAGGTTTTCTTCTGATGACTCTTCCATGTTGGCCATATTTGTGCAGATGTCTCTGAACAGTAGATCAATGTTCCACAACTTCAGAGTCAGTTAATTCTTTCTGAAGCTCTTTTGCAGTCAAGCCCCTCTAGCAATCCTGCAAGCAGCTCTCACTGAAATTTTGCTTGGTCTTCCAAACCTTATCTTGACCTCCACTGTTCCTGGTAACTGCTATTTCTTAATTACATTTCAAACTGAAGAAAGGGCAACTTGAAAACACTTTGCTATCCTTTTAGAGCCTTCTCCTACTTTATGGGCCTCCACCATTTTCATTTTTGGACTGCTAGGCAGCTGCTTAGAAGAATCCATGCCTGCTGTTTTTGGCACAAGGTAATTTTTAAAATGTAAAAAATAATATTTTTTGTTGTTGCCTAAATTATAAAGGAAATGTGTCATCTTTAACGTTAGCCCTTTTAGAGATTATTTCATCTTCAACTTGCTTAACTGTTCCCAATAACAGGAATTTTGATCAGGAGTGCCTAAACTGTTACATGCCACTCTAAGTGTGTATACATGTTATACTTATATTTTGTCTACTGGAGGAAAACTTAGTTAACTTAGAAAACTCCTTTAAGGCCTTTTAATAGGTAATTCATAGGTGTAGAAAAAAAAAAGTTTCTCCACCTTCACCAATATGTCAATCTGTGAAAATTTTATCCTATTTTTTTTTCATGGACTCTAGGACATGAGTGGGCGAATGCCATCTGATTCACAGAGGCAAATTGTGCATGCTGTGATTTTTTTCTTTGGACCACCAGGCCAGAGGAAAAAAACAGACATTTGCACATCCTCAAAAATTAACATGAGTACGAATGCTATATGTCAAAACCACGGGATAGCAGTCATCTGATTGTTGTCTGCATGAACTTTCAGAGTCAGCTTTGCTTTGCGTTGACTTTCTCACAACCAATGGGCAGGCAGAAATCTTGTAGATTTTCCGCAAGAAAATCTGCGGATCGTACACCCTAAAACTATTGTTTATGCCTGTTTGTTTTGTGCTTGCTTAAAGCGCTTCTGGTATCGACAAAATAAGGGGATCGAAACAAGATATACGATACATTGGCCGAACCCAACAATTCAGATGGCAAATGTCATGGGAAAGAGGTGTAGGCATCTGGAATTTCTACAAGCCAATCCTTTGCTCTCACACCAGATACACTGACACTAACGATTATTTAGCAGGATTTTTATTCCCTTTCCACATGGAGAACAGATATTTCCTATACAATTCTTCAATATATTACAGGACAATACTGGATGGCATTATTGTGGTGGATCCCTGATTAACAGCAACTGGGTGGTGACAGCGGCTCACTGCAGTTTTGCGTAAGTACGATTGTCCACATCAATCTAAAAATAATTCCATTTTTTATACAATGATATTTAATACGAAGGTGATGAGTTCAGAGGTAACCCTGGGGTCCTTCTAAAAGTTTTGAGTTTAGATGAACGTTTTGGACCAGCTAAGAAGAGATTTTGGTACTTTATAAAAACCTACACCTCTTGAGGGTTTCTCTTATAAGGGTTTCTTTTAGAATATGATGCAAGAATTTGACATAATGGTGTTTTGGTGTTATCTGTAGTTTAACTGACCGTGTTGTTCTCGGAGAACATGACAGAAGTTCATCTGCAGAAGCAATCCAATCTCTGGCAGTTTCAAATGTGAGTTTATACCTCATTTTTCTTTTTTTTCTTGCTCTATAAGATAAAGTTTACAGACATGATAATTAATAAGGCTATGTTCACTCCAGATACCACAGGTACCTGTAGGACCCCACCAGAGTTTGTTGGCTTCTATTGTGGTGTCTACTGTAAATTTGATATAAAGGTGCCTATTGTACACAAAGTGCGAACAGAGTCTTAGAGAGGCATCTTTCACTGGATTTTTTTTCTATTTAAACAAATTACCTCCTCCAATTGGTGCTTTTCCACTGATTCTGGAACAGTTTTTCTTTTTCTTGTAGCTAAAAGTAGGACAATCAGCATCAAACAACATAGAAAATACCTTGTGCAGCTCACAGCAAAAGCCGGCAGTTCTTCCAGCTTCTTGGACTCCACTGCTCTTCTTGGAACGAAACAGTGTCATATAAGATCCAGTCAAAGAAATGGGAACAAGTGGCACTCAATGATCAGTTGAAGAAATTCATCTTTTATTTGGATTAACACATGGATGCACAGGAGCGGGTGCAGTCGTGGACAACGGCTGTTTCGCATCGGTAAGATGCTTCAACGGGTCCAAGAATGGCAGGAAGTGCATAGGCGGTCTGGTTGCCTATGCACTTCCTGCCATTCTTGGACCCGTTAAAGCGTCTGACTGTCGCTAAAACGATCGTCGTCCACAAGTGAACCCGCTCCTGTGCATCCACATGTTGATCTTCCAAATAAAAGTTGAATTTCTTCAACTGACAACCAAGTGCCACTTTTTCCTTTTTGCTTGACTGGATCTTTCATTTTCTTGTGTGCCCCTCTGCTACAACGTTTTGCGCCTCTGTAAAAATGGAGCAAATTTTGCCTTCAGCCAATTGGGTGTATGCCACTTAATGTCACTGTGTTTTGATTGGCCAGCATTAGAAAAAAATAAGCAGACGCCCATACAGAAGTTCTGTGGTATACTACCAGGTACTTGAAAAGAAAATTTGCACCATTACCAAAGAGCATAACTTTGGAATGGAGGAGCCCAAAAAAAAAGAGAAAAACTTTTCTAGAATCAGTTGTGGAGTACCAATTGGAAGAAGTATTTAAATTATATATAAAAAAAATCCAGTGAAAAGTTTTCTTTAACTTTGAACTTTAATGTTTTGTTTACATTTTTTGAACCACGGTAAAATATTATAACTAATTAGTTAAAAAAACCACATCAATTCTAAAGAATGTTCTCTTTTTAAGGTTTTTACTCATCCGAACTGGGATTCTAACACCATCAATAATGACATTTCCTTGTTAAAACTTGCCACTCCAGCAATTATTGGCAACACTGTCTCCCCAGTGTGCTTAGCTAACCCCGGTGAAGTGTACGATGATGGCAGCCTCTGTGTTACAAGTGGATGGGGAAAGACAAAATGGTTTGGTAAGACAATGGGTTCACATAATTAGAATTAGTTATGATTGCTAACGCTTAGACTGTGTTCACACATTACGGGCATGCTGCACTTTGAAAGACCATGTTAGCAATTATGGTGGCAAAGCGGCTCTCCTGGTGACACAGTTGTTTTCTTGTGAAATGAAGTGAATGTGCATGGAAACCGTGGAAAGACCACAGTGTCATGGACTGATTGCATGAAAAAAATTGCAGCATGCACTATTCCCTTACGTATTTCGGATGAGACTCTATGGGTGCACAAAAAAATATCGGATCCCATACAGAGAAGACTAGTGCATGCTACAATTTTTTTCACACGGACAACCCTATTCCCAACCACCCACTAAAGGTCCATTTAGAACGACCACTTCTAGCCCATTTTACACTTGATTACTGGCCTGTTTAGGTTTAGTGTTTGTAGGAACGCTCATTCCAAATCATCTGCCCATGTAAAGATGGTGACGATGACCTGACAAACCAGCAAAATCCTTGTTCATTGAATGAGTGGACCGTTTTGCTGGCAAAAAAAAATCATTTTCAACAGCAGTGTGGAAATATAGGTCAGTGTGGAAATAAATATAGCCCTTTTGAACTAACACCAGGGGTGTACCCATAGTATTTGCAGGGGATGCAATCACACCTGGGCCCAGGAGCCTAAAAGGTCCCTTTGGCCCAAATAAAAAGACTATTACTATTAAGGAACTTGTAATAGTTGGAGGCCCTGTTGGAAATTTTTGCATTGGGGCCCTCAAGTTTCGAGTTACGCCAGTGGCTAGCACATAGTCCAATACTGGGTAAATGTGCTGTCTATTTTTAACACATGTAGCACACGGACTGAAAGAAACATTCCAGTCAACGTGGCTTTAGAGAGTCAACTGGGCCAGACAGCCAGTGTTCTCCAAGGACATCGCCAACACTCAAGAAGGAGAACGAAGCTCTCGTCTCGAGTAGGAATGAATGCAGAAATGAAGTCTCCTGGACCTCGGGACCACCACTGAAATCAGGATGCTGGTGTAGAATTTATATTTAATTGATGGCAATATATATAACTTTTTTGGATATTCAATACTTTATTTTCTGATCAGCATTTAGCACTCCCAGCAAATTGCAGCAGACCGCCCTGCCTGTGTTGTCAAATGAGCAATGTAAGACCTACTGGGGAAGCAACATCAGTGACGTCATGGTCTGCGCTGGAGCTGCTGGATCTTCTTCATGCATGGTTTGTGTTCAACTATTTAAAATACATTTCTAGACTAGACTTCTCATGACTGACGCATCGAATCTCTACAAAAAAATGTATCATTTTTACAGAACGGTACGACAATTTCGATATGTAAAAATGTGCTGACAAGTTTCCTTTACAGATCCTTGATCTAATGTTTTTCTTTCTCGTTACCTAAAGCAGTGTTCCCCAAGTCCAGTACTCAAGAGCCAACAACGGGTCATGTTTTCAGGATTTCATTAGTACTGTACAGGTGATGGAGTTATTATCTCTGCAGTTGATGCAATGATTATCTGAGCAATACTAGGGAAATTCTGAAAACATGACCCGTTGGTGGCTCTTGAGGACTGGAGTTGGGCATCTAAGGGCCCATTCAGATATCAGTGATTTATTTTTCATACGCAGGAAAAAAAATTTTCAGCAGTGTTTGGTCAGTGTGTCAATTTTTACCATCAGAATTTCATCATTTTTTCTTCTATGCAAAAAATAAAACTGATGGCAGTTTCTCAAGCTTCTCCTATCAGTCGGTGAAGATAACAGACGGCATCTGAGTGGTGTCCCAATTTTTCAGAGACCCATAGACTTGCGTTGGCGACTTGGATCAAAATCAGGCATGACTTTAATTTGTTGTGGACCATTTGGTCCTCAAAACTACATGGACGTCTGAACAGGCCCATCGATTAAAATGGGTTCAAGATCTATTGGTGAAAACCAGGGATGTGGAAAGCTGATGTCTGAATGAAGCCTAACCTACCTACAGTGGGGAAAATAAGTATTTGATACACTGCCTATTTTGCAAGTTTTCCCACCGACAAAGAATGGAAAAGTCTGTTTTTAGCATAGATACACTTCAACTGTGAGAGAGAGAATCTAAAAGAAAATCCAGAAAATCACATTGCATTAATTTTACATAAATAAGTATTTGATACAATAGAAAACGTAATATTTGGTACAGAAAACTTTGTGTCCTGTAGTTCTTGACCAAGTTTGCACACACTGCAGCAGGGATTTTGGCCCACTCCTCCATACAGATCTCCTCCACATCTTTCAGGTTTTGGGGCTATTGCTGGGCACCATTGAGTTTAGCTCCCTCCAAATATTTTCTATTGAGTTCAGGTCTGGAGACTGGCTAGCCCAGTCCTGGACATGGAAATTCTTCTTACGGAGCCACTCCTTAGTTGCCCTGGCTATGTATTTTAGGTCATTGTCATGCTGGAAGACCCAGCCTTGACTCATCTTCAATGCTTTTGCTGAGGAAAGGAGATTATTGGCCAAAATCACGCGATACATGACCCCATCTATCCTCCATTCAATACAGTACAGTCATCCTGTACCCTTTTGGAGAAAAGCGCCCCCAAAGTGTGATGTTTCCCCACCTTGCTTCATAGTTGGAACAGTGTTCTTGGGTTCAAACTCATCCTTCTTCTTCCAACCAAACACGACGAGTGGAGTTGATACCTAAAAGTTCTATTTTGGTCTCTGACCACATGACCTTCTCCCATGCTTCCTCTGGATCATCCAGATAGTCATTGATGAACTGTAAATGGGCCTGGACACATACTGGTGTGAGAAGGGGGACCTTGCGTGTCCTGCAGGATTTTAATCCATGATGGTGTAGTTTGTTACTAACGGTAATGTTTTAGACTGTGGTCCCAGATCTCTTCAGGTCATTGACCAGGTCCTCCCGTGTAGTTCTGGGCTAATTCCTGACCTTTCTCAGAAGCATCCTAACTCCACAAGGCGAGATTTTGCATGGAGCCACAGACCGAAGAATATTGACAGTCATCTTGTGTTTTTTCCATTTTCTAATAATTGTGCCAACAGTTGTTGCCTTCTCACCAAGCTGCTTGCCTATTGTCCTGTAGCCCATCCCAGCCTTATGCAGGTCTACAATTTTGTCCTTGGCGTCCTTAGACAGCTCTTTGTTCTTGGCCATGTTGGAAAGGTTGGAGTGTAATTTATTGAGTGTGTAGACAGGTGTCTTTTATACAGTTGAAGTGTACTTACGATAAAAATTACAGACCTCTCCATTCTTTGGAGTTGGGAAAACTTGGAAATCAGCAGTATATCAAATACTTATTTCCCTCACTGTATATACAAATATTCTTGTATCGATAATGTTTTCTCTTGTTTTGTAAGGTTTTAAGAAAGTTCTGAAAGAAATCTTTTCCTTTCAGGGCGATTCTGGCGGACCTCTTGTTTGTCAGAGAAATGGCGCCTGGACACTTATCGGGATTGTGTCCTGGGGAAGCAGCACGTGCTCAACCTCCACCCCAGGTGTCTATGCCCGCGTCACCGAGCTTCGTAGCTGGGCGGACCAGATTATTGCTTCCAACTAATACATTAAATTATGATGACACAATAAAAAAAAACTCCTTTACATATTGTGCATCTGTGGTCATCATTTCTCGCACGGAAGGATTATTCATTCATTCATACATTGAGGGTCCATTTCTAAAAGAATTTACATATTAATATACATTAAAACACCAATGGCCTACACTATCAATGCTGCTTAAAGTAAAAGCTATCTCTGTTACCCATAGCAACCAATCAGAGACAAGCTTTTATTTTCTAAACTGCTCTGGTGAAATGAAAGCTGGGCTGTGATTGGTTGCTATGGGTAACCTTCAGTTTTTACTCTTAACCAGTTTTGGTAAATCTGCCTCAAATTCTATAATGACAGCATAAAATTGGTTTAATATTTTTTTTTATACACGCCCTATTTTTAATAAAATTTGCTAAGCTCACCGATAAGCTAATAAAAGGGGCTACTGATTGACATTGGCTTGCGGGCTACTTTATACTGGCACACGCCATGCATTAATGGCGGCAAAAGTTATTACCAGATTGTCGTTGAAACATTGAAGACACCACGACGCCCTCTTAATAGTTAATAGGTTGAATGATACTATTCAGGTTTCTTGCATCTGGAAATTTAATATTCCCATATGCCATATTTAAAAAGTTACAGCCATCTTAATTTTTTTTTATAAATCAATAGTACATGTAAAAAAAAAAAATAAACTTTGCAATATATCTTATTAAAGAAATATGATTTACGTCGGTTGCACCTTAAAGTGTTTTTTCCATGAACAAAAGTTCATTTTAATCAGTACATCTTGGAATAATAATAATTTCCACAACTGGATGCTGTGTACTGTGTAATGGCTGTGTCTGACCTTTCAACCCTTACCGACATCGGGAGTAATAGTACGCCGACGTCGAACACTCTCCCTTTGATATGGGCTCCGGTGGTGAGCCCACATCTTTCCCGGCACATGTCAGCTGTTTTGAACAGCTGACATATGCCCAGAACAGCCGTAGATGGAATTGCGATCCACCCGCGGCTATTAAACCGTTCAATGCCGCTGTCAAACTCTGACAGTGGCATTTAACATGCGCTTCTGGCAATCGTGCCGGAAATCAAGCCCACTGGTAACCCCATCACGCGATCACTGGGTCAGCATGACAACCAGAGGTCTCCTGGAGACCAGTATGGTTGTCACTGCCGGATTGCTATGAGCGCCGCCCGGTGGTCGGCCCTGATAGCAAGTGAGGTATTCTGCTACATACAAGTGATCTGATCATCGCCTGTATGTAGCAGAGCCAATCGGGCTATGGCAGCTTCTAGTCTCCCATGGAGACTATTAAAGCATACCAAAAGTAAAAAAAAAAAATATAAAAAAAATAAAAGATATATAAAAGTTCAAATCACCACCTTTCAAAGTAAAACAATAAAAGAAAATCAAACATACACATATTTGGTATCGCAGCATTCAGAATTTCCCAATCTATCAATAAAAAAAATAAAAAACGGTGTTGCGAGAAAAAGTCAAAACGCCAGAATTACTTTTTTTGGTCGCCGCGACATTGCATTAAAATGCAATAACGGACGATCAAAAAATCATATCTGCACCAAAATGGTATCATTAAAAACGTCAGCTCGCCATGCAAAAAATAAGCCCTCACCCTACCCGAGATCATGAAAAATGGAGACGCTACGGGTATTGGAATATGTCGCAATTGTCTTTTTTTCAACAAAGTTTGGAATTTTTTTCACCACTTAGATAAAAAAGAATCTAGACTTATTTGGTGTCTAAGAACGCGTAATGACCTGGAGAATCATAATGACAGGTCAGTTTTAGCTTTTAGTGAACCTAGTGAAAAAGCAAGACATAAAGCAACTGTGGGATCACACTTTTTTTTGCAATTTCACAGCACTAGGAATTTTTTCCCCGTTTTCCAGTACACGACATGGTAAAGCCAATGGTGTCTTTCAAAAGTACAACTCGTCCCGCAAATGATAAGCCCTCACATGGCCATATTGACGGAAAAAAAAAAAAAAAAAAGTTATGGCTCTGGATAGAAGGGGAGCAAAAAATGAATACGCAAAACCGAAAATACCTCCGGTCATGAAGAGGTTAAATTACCTTGACTAGTCACAGAGACGGCAACTCATCCATGAACACTCAAACCAAATCTGCTGTTATCATGCTCATAGCCACGCGATTGATATCCCAGCAAGTCCCTCTCCTAGCTCTCAAAATCTGGGGCATGAGCAGTAGCTGTACTGTCATCAGCCATGCCCAGTGACCTCCTTGGAGGACTGGCAGCATTTTCCTACCTAGCTCATAGCTTGGGACATCTGCAAGAATGATTGGCTGGAGAAGAAAAGGTGAACACTACCATGAGTCCTGTGTCATGCCAATAGTAAAGCATCCCAAGACGTAGTGTAGTGTACAGTATGTGCGGTAATATAATCACTGCTTGCTGTCTTGCCTGGTTCCCATTGCTGCTCAGATCCTCTCTGGGTCATGTGAATTTCATTCCGACTATTCAGATCACATTGGGGTCTTTGTGTGAGCCGGAATTTGCTTATACAATGTAAGTCTACAGAGTGCCAGAACTTGGTACCATAGGCTTACATCGCCAAACCAACTTACGTCTCACACATAGACCCCAGTGTGATCAGGTGTGATCAGGTGAGTCGGAATTGTAGTCCTGTGACCCAGAAGAGGACCAGAACGGCACTGGGAACCGGGGAAGATGGCGAACAGTGAGTGTATTATCACACTTACTCTACAGTACACATATATTTACACAGGTTTAGGCAATAACATTTTTCTGGGAATGCTTCTTTAAAGAAATATCCAAATGGATTGGATTCCCAACCTGTGATTTGATATAGATTAGGGTATTATTTTAGAAGCTTAGATATATGTAGGTCGAAAGGGTGGTCCTCCTCCTAATCTTTATCCGTGATTAAGGTCTTGGTTTACACTGAAACGCGTGGGCAATGACATCCTACTTGTATTTATTGTGGGTGCCAATTTTTACGACATGGACTACATTTTTTAAAAATATTTTAATCAAGATTTAGCTGAAAAAATCTTTTATTTATTATGTTCTCCAAACTGTATCATTTGATGTAGATTAGGCTATCATTTTATAGTCTTAGACGTCTTTAGGTAGAAAGGGTGGTCCTCTTTCGAGGCAGCTCAGTTGGAGGGCACCTAATTCCTCTGGTGTTAAAAAAACATATCTATTATTGACTATCACATAGATAATAAATTTTTAACTACAATATTGTAGTGTAACCACCAAGCTTATGCCACAGTATTGTACTATAAACACCAAATTTAGTGCACAGTATTATATTTTAACGACCAAGTTTAGTGCACTATATTGTAGTGTAACCATCAAGCTCAGTGCCCCAATATTGTAGCTTAACTACTAAGCTTAGTGCCACAATATTGTAGTATAATAACCAAACTTAGTACACAACATTGTAGTATAACCTCTAAGCTTAGTGCACAATATTGTAGTATAACCTCTAAGCTTAGTGCACAATGTGGTAGTATAACCTCTAAGCTTAGTGCACAATAATGTAGTATAACCTCTAAGCTTAGTGCACAATATGATAGTATAACCTCTAAGCTTAGTGCACGATATGGTAGTATGACCTCTAAGCTTAGTGCACAATATGGTAGTACAACCTCTAAGCTTAGTGCACAATAATGTAGTATAACCTCTAAGTTTAGTGCACAATGTGGTAGTATAAGCTCTAAGCATAGTGCACAATATTGTAGTATAACCTCTAAGCTTAGTGCACAATATGGTAGTATGACCTCTAAGCTTAGTGCACAATATTGTAGTATAACCTCTAAGCTTAGTGCACAATATGGTAGTATAACCTTTAAGCTTAGTGCACAATGTGGTAGTATAACCTCTAAGCTTAGTGCCACAATATTGTAGTATAATCACCAAACTTAGTACACAACATTGTAGTATAACCTCTAAGCTTAGTGCACAATGTGGTAGTATAACCTCTAAGCTTAGTGCACAATATGGTAGTATAACCTCTAAGCTTAGTGCACAATGTGGTAGTATAACCTCTAAGCTTAGTGCACAATGTGGTAGTATAACCTCTAAGCTTAGTGCACAATGTGGTAGTATAACCTCTAAGCTTAGAGCCACAATAATGTAGTTTAACCACCAAACTTACTGCACGATTGTAACACTATTGCGTGAGCGCCCCTGCATGGTTCACCTTCCCACCACATGCAGGGACGCTGGCATACTCACTGCTCTGGCCACGTGGCATAGCCCCCTTCTACTGGCATGTCTCTTGTGCAGTGTATGTGTGCTTGCCTCAGTTCTCAAAGGGGCAGCACGCGCACATAGTAAAATGCCCCCAGCGAATGGCTGGAAGGCATATAGTATCAAAGTACATCTGTATAAAAGTCTCTCTCCCCCTTAGGGAGTCGCCGAAGCAATAGTATGCATTAGTGTGTAGTTTCTCCTGCTAGTGAGTAGTGAGGTCCCTTGGTCCTGTTATGTAAAGTGTCCTGAAGCCAAACCTCTGGTTCTGGTGTGGCCAGAGGCTAAACATCGTCCCCTGGTTCTGGTGTGGCCAGTGTCTAAACATCGTCCCCTGGTTCATGTGTGGCAAGTGCTTAAACATCGTCCCCTGGTTCATGTGTGGCAAGTGCCTGAAACTTCGTACTCCAGTCCATGTGTAACCAGTCTCCGAATCAGCCCAATCTGAATGTAGCCCAAGTCTGTGTCAGCAAACCTGACCCCCGGGATCAGCAGCTGCAGTATCGGGGACTGATTAGGAGTGGTACCTGGCAGCTACCTGCAGCTACAGCCAGTCAGAGCTCCGCAATATCTGAAATGGAAAATGAGCAATGGAAAATGTGAACAGTTCAATCAGCAGCCGGTTCTGACAGAATTATCTGCCTATAGTCTATAAATAAGTGAAAGTTGTAAAGTTCATATTGAATAGATAGGCTTTATCCTGACACATGGTGTTTCACTCACTAAAACTCTGCTTCTGTGGCTGTTTGTTCTTATATTACAGATGACAACTTTACTAATATATGAAGCAGGGTCGGCTCCAGGTTTTCATGGGCCCCGGGCAAAAGAGTCTCAGTGACCCCTGTAACAAATACCACGATTCATGATGCACAGATACGGCAGAGAAATATAGGTATAGTACAATGCCAAAGATTTCACTTACTTCTTACATTACATGAGTGATACCAATAGCTCAGAAACCGGACAGTATAGTTCTCCATACAGTATTATGGACACCACATAGTGCTCCATACAGAATAATGAGCCCCATATATTGCTCCATACAGTATTATGGGCACCACATAGTGCTCCATACAGAATAATGAGCCCTATATATTGCTCCATACAGTATTATGGGAACCACATAGTGCTCCATACAGTATTATGGGCCACATATATTGCTCCATACAGAAAAATAGACCCCACATATTGCTCCATACAGAATAATAAGCTCCATATAATGCTCCATACAGAATAATGAGCCCCATATATTGCTCCATACAGAATAATAAGCCCCATATAATGCTCCATACAGAATAATGAGCCCAATATATTGCTCCATATAGTATTATTGGCACCACATAGTGCTCCATACAGAATAATGAGCCTCATATGTTGCTCCATACAGAATAATGAGTCCCATATAATGCTCCATACAGAATTATAAACCCCATATATTGCATCTTAAAAAAATAATGTGCCCCATATAATGCTCCATACAGAATAATGTGCCCCATATATTGCTCCATACAAAATAATGAGCCTCATATATTGCTCCATACATAATGGGTCCCATATAATGCTCCATACAGAATGGGCCCCATATATGATGATACAGTGTATGATGGGCTCCATATATTGCTTCAAACATAAAATAAAAAAAATGAAATCCTCACCTCTCCTCACTTGTTGCTGCTCTTCTCCAGTCTCATCAGCGTCGGCATCTTCCGACTCTCTGCACTGTGACTGCTCAGGCAGAGGGTGCATCAAACCGCCCTCTGACCTGAACGTCACAGTCAGAAGATGTGGAAGATGCCGCAGTGGTTAGAGGTAAGTCGCAAGTGCCGGGGGCCTGAGCAAGCGGCGGGATGGCCCACTCAAGGGCACCAACGGCAAGTGGGCTCCCCAGCCCGCTCAGGCCCCCGGCACTTGCCCTCGTGCGCCGGATGCTTACGCCAGCCCTGATATGAAGTTATGTGTACAACTTACTGATGATTATAACTTTGAAATTAACCCTTCATGCCCACAAGTCTAATGCAAATGTTGCATAGTTACAATGCATCATCTTTATTATCACCAAAAGATATGATCTCGTCAATACACTAAGCAGCAGGACTGACACAAGGTGTAACTATGACCAAAGAGGCCACACTCAATCTCCACAAGGTTTGAATATATACATCTGTTATAGCATTGATCATATAGAAGTCTTGACAAAAAGCTATTTTCAAAATCTGACGTCCAAATTCTGATTATCTCACCACTCCAGAGAGTTTATTCTTTTCTTGTGATAGAAGTTGCGTGAAAACAATATTGTTAAAGCGCTGAAAATGAATTATGTGAATATGCATCCACACTAAAGGGCACCTATGTTATAGCAGTGATTCATAATGTTATTACTAATATTTTAAATCTTGAACCTGTCAAAAACTGAACTCTTTGTGTTTCCTCCCTCTACTAACCTACCTATGCCTAACATTGCCATTTCCGTGTGTGGTTCTACCTTTTCTGCCCAGCAACATGCCCACTGTCTTGGGGTCATACTTGATTCAGAGCTTTCATTCACCCCCCACATCCGATCACTGGCTCGCTTTAGTTATCTGCACCCAAAAACATTTCTAGAATTCGACCGTTTCTTTCTTTCGATTCTGCAAAAACTCTTCCTATTTCTCTTATTCATTCTCGTCTGGACTAATTGTAACTCTCTCTTAATCGATCTCCCTCTTACCAAAGTCTTGAATGCTGCAGCCAGGATCATATTCCTCACCAACCGTTACACCGACGCTTCTATCTTGTGCCAGTCATTACACTGGTTACCTATCAACTCCAGAATTCAATATAAACTTATCACCGTCACCCACAAAGCACTCCATGGCTCAGCACCAGCCTACATCTCCTCCCTGGTCTCAGTCTACCATCCTACCCGTGGCCTCCGTTCTGCTAATGACCTGAGGTTAGCATCCTCAATAATCAGAACCTCCCACTCCCGTCTCCAAGACTTCTCACATGCTGCGCCAATTCATTAGAATGCACTGCCCAGGATAATTTGATTAATCCCCAATCCCCACAGCTTTAAGAGTGACCTAAAAATGCATTTCTTCAGACTGGCATACCGCCTCAACGCATTAACCTAACTATCCCTGTGTGGCTCTCTTAAAATTTTCACCATAACCAGGTTCCTCGCATCATGTTCTCACCCGCTTTATGCATTTAATAGCCCTTTGTGTCTGTACTTTTACGCATTCTGGCTGATAACCGGTTCATGCAGCAATACATGAACACTCAATTTCTTACATTATGGCCGGCTTGAACAATGAAAGCAATTGTTACCATCTACCTTTCGTGTCTCCCCTATGTCCTCATAGATTGTAAGCTTGCGAGCAGGGCCCTCATTCCTCTTGGTATCTGTTGATTTATGTGATTATTGTTTTGCTGTAATCTTTTATTGTCTGTACAAGTCCCCTCTATAATGTAAAGTGCTGCGGAATATGTTGGCGCTGTAGAAATAAAATTATTATTATTATCTTGTTTTGATTATCATGTAAACCATTTATATCTGTATTTAGTATCTAACTTTAATAACTTTGTGCGTCCATTACAAGTTTTGTTTGTAAAAGCAACAAGACAGGGATATTTTTTACCGTAAGAGCGGTTGAAGACAGTTGTAAACTGGTTTAAGCCATTTTTCTGGAGTCATTTAGCTTTTTGTTGTAACTTACATATCCTTTTTTGATAATGTGCTGAAACTTCATCTTTTCTTTGAAGACAGTAAAATCCATCTGCAGACTGTGGAAAGGACGGTCAGAAGGAGCGCCAGCTGCACATATCCAAGTTGTGGGTAAAGGACCAATGCTGCTCCAGCCGGGTGCCTCAAATGAGGAAAAATAGTGGGATAAAGATCAAAATACCCGGTCCAAGCGGGCGCAAAGGATAAGAATTAGTTTAAAAAATGCTCATTAATTGAAATAAGTTGACTAATTTTATTTCAATAAATTAGCATTTTTTAAACTAATTTTTATCCTTTGCGCCCCCTTGGACTGGGTATTTTGATCTTTATCCCAATAAAACCCCCCTGGCCTTTGTGTAGGGTCAGACAAGTCTGGCAGACATAGCTGTGTACGGTTTGTTCTTGTCTCCGATGCAGACGCCTATCAAAGTCTATGGAGATAAATACAGACACACTGCTGCTTTCTGGTAAGCGTTTTATCTTACCCCAACGTTGGATTCACAGCTACACTGCTCAGTACTTTTGTATAATGTCCTCTATCATACTGCTGCTTTTGAACATGTGTTACATAGAGACAGAAGAGTAGGAATCCCTCATGTCTGTCTGTGCTGTGTGCTAGTCTCCACTAACTAGCTCAGAGACAACTGAAAATCAGACATAGAGCCTGTAGAAGGGCAAACTTATGTTAAATGCTGTATACAAGTCATACATTGGTCAGAAATAGTGTTATTCCTTGTAAATGATTAGCTTCCAAAACATTATTTTATTCTTGAAAACCAAAAAGAACTACGTGGGAGATTTTTAAATACTAAACGCATAGGGTCCATTGGAACAGCAAATGCCAGGTAGCAGTCCTGTGGTTCCAATAGATATCCACTATTTTAATATTTGCAGATGTCAAATTTAGGAAGCAAAAGGTCACAACATTGAAGGTTCTAAATTAGCGCTGCAGTATTTGTTCACCTTGCTTTGCACATTTTAGCCAATCATTAAGCAAATCCATATCGTACAGCTCGGTTCCCTTTCCTATAAAAGTTGTCCACGTGAATAAGGAAAGTATTCACTATGGGTTTCCTACTGTTTGTCTCCTGTTTGGCTTTGGCCAGCGCAGCTTATGGTAAATTTATCTGTTGCATGACATTTTATCGTTAGATTTACATCTAATTATAAAAATATTTATTTTGCCTCATTATATTTCTAACACAAAAATCAATGTATTTTATGAGTCTTATGACATAATCCAGAAGCTGGAATGAAATTTCTAGATTTGAAATATTTTACATTTCGCTGAATAAATATATTTTCACATTTTCTAATAATAAAATCCTTGTTTTTTGTTTTTTTTTACCAGGCTGCGGAGTTCCCGCTATCAACCCTGTTGTCTCTGGCTATGCCAGGATAGTCAATGGTGAGGAGGCAGTTTCAGGATCTTGGCCCTGGCAAGTCTCTCTTCAGGTAACAATAGATATTAATAATAAAAAAAGACAAAAATTTAATCTGCAAAGTAGTGTATGTTTAAGTATTTCACTTCTTTGCAAACTCCAAAAAGTTTACTGTCCTCTCAATCATCTTTGAGAACCAGGATTGTAATTCTTACATATAAATCCCCTAAAAAAAAAACAATTTATCAGATATACATTAAAAACCTATACCCCGTAAACAAAAAAACAATAATGACAGGCAAGAAACAATAAAAGCGCTGTAAAGTGCATAGAAAAGGGCACTTAGATAATAAACCCTATCTAATAGTAGACAAAGAAACAGGCACTGACAATACCCTGTTGTTGGTACTACCTGTCTCCGGAGGTTGGCACTCTAAATGATAGACAAATATGCTGCCTCCGCTCGCTGACAGCTCACCCTAGACCGCCCTAAAGGTCCCTGTCTCTGTAAATAATTTTTTAGGGGATTTATATGTATGAAATATTTTGATGATCCTAACCTTACCGAATTTTGAATGGTCTCAAGACGAAGAAGAAAACTTTGTAGCACTTACCAAATCGACACTACTATACGCAACTATCGGGAAAGAAACAGGCACTGACAATACCCTGTTGTTGGTACTACCTGTCTGCGGAGGTTGGCACTCTAAATGATAGACAAATATGCTGCCTCCGCTCGCTGACGGCTCACCCTACACCGCCCTAAAAGTCCCTGTCTCTATAAATCATTTTTTAGGGGATTTATATGTATGAAATATTTTGATGATCCTAACCTTACCGAATTTTGAATGGTCTCAAGACGAAGAAGAAAACTTTGCAGCACTTACCAAATCGACACTACTATACGCAACTATCGGGAATATGACAGTATAATATCCCCGTCAGTTGTAAGAACACTTTAATGCCATATAATTATACCTCAGAGACACAATCCAGAGGAACCTATGTGAGAATGGTGTATATGAGTCTCCGAACAATCATGTAATGATTCTCACAATGCCAATGTTAGTCTCTTACTTGTAATTTTGGAAGCTGCTACCTGCTGTAAGGCGGCTGTAAGCCCTGCCCAATTTATATGGCCTGTGTAGCTGCACACATGATATGCCTTGTTTTGCTCTGCTTATTTTTCACAGATTTATCCGGCAATATTTCCTATGTTATTGCTTTTTATGTTACAGGACAGGACTGGATGGCATTTCTGCGGGGGTTCACTGATTAACAGCAACTGGGTGGTAACAGCAGCTCACTGCGGCGTTCTGTAAGTACATTCACTCACAGAAGCCTAAAATTGTTCAATTTTTCATAAACATTTTTATTTTACTCTTTCCCAACATCCACCTTATGTACACGTGTATAGCAGTATTTCTTGGGAGTTGTGTGGAGCAGGTTTATGGAGCTAACACCTGCCGCCTTTAGAGCTTGCTCAGATCCCAACATTTTGACCCTTGAGGCGATGAGCAGATGGTTTTTTTTTAGGAGCCAATTCAAGAAACACTCCTTTTTTGGGGAATTTTTGAACAAATTTTTCTTTTCCTGGACTGTTTCCTAATGGGGTATTTTCATAGTTTTTGATCTGTTCTGTAACTTTTTTTTTT
>VIAB01000536.1:0-14606 GCA_009801035.1 Oophaga pumilio
AACTGATCCGGAGTCCAAGGTCTCTCTCTCTCTCTCTCTCCATTTTCAACGTGGAAATTTTATATTTCCGGGTTCAAAAGGTCAGGACGGATCACGCAAAAAACCTGATCAGTTGCATCAGTTTTTTAAAATCAGCGCCGGATCCGTCCTATCAGGCATAGGACGGATTATGCCTGATTCAAAAAAACTGATGTGTGAAAGTAGCCTAAGATCAACCTGTACACGAATGATGGGAAGAAGAAAGTTTGGAAAAGCCTTGGAACGGCCTATATTCCAAAGCACAGCACATCCTCTGTAAAACATGGTGGAGGCAGTGATCGCATGGGCATGAATGGCTTCTAAATAAGGAAACACAGCATTTTGTGACATTCATAGCTTCCAGACTTCAGGCAGTCATTACCTGCAAAGGATTCTCTACAAAGTATTAAAATAAACATTTTATTTAAGGTTAAGTTAATTCATGAGGAGGCTTGGTAGAAAAATAGAACATTCAGTCACTGTCCAAATATTTCTGAACCTTAACTGTATATATATTTATATCTTGTACTTGCTATGGAGCTATACGTGTATAATACACATTCTTCAGAGAAACACTAACACTAGATCTATTAACTCCTTATTATATTTCTTTAAAATTTGTAGTATTGGTTCTTCCACTTCTTACACCAACAGGGAAGTTTTCATTAATAGTAAATATGTTTTTCCAACTTTCTGTTGTCTAAACATGGGGTGTGTCTTATCATAAGGTGTGTCCTATAGGCCAAAATACCCAGTATATAATATATGATGACTTGTTTCAGTGCTGCGTGCAGTAATCTACCAGCATTGTACTGTGGCAGGCCTCAGAGCAGTCCCTCCTGCATTAGCTGCCCAACCTGTAAACGTGGGGTAGAGCACAGCAGGGACCACCATGTACTGAATGGTTGCCAACATTGTACCGTCCACAATAAGGACAATCAGACCTTGTAGGGTAGACCTGGAATACACCAAAACACCCAATTTTGGTTGGTGTTAGCACAAGCTCTATGAGTCCGGCCATGGGATTGTCATGAAAACAATCACAACTGTTGGCACATGTGTATAATAGATATTGTTTTACTTCATGTACACAGTTGTCTCTTTTACTATAGTTTACCATAAGGCAATATTTTTATTATATTTTATCACCCTATCAGCCTTAGCAGGAAATGTCATAAAATAAAGAAAAATAACCATGAATCATCTTCCATTTCTGATAACATTTCCAAGCAGGCAGATCATCATGAATGGTGTATAATTCATTACTTTCTGTGAATAGATATCATCAAGAAAGCCTCCTTCTCTTGTAGTCTAAGGGTAAGTTCACACTGGGCGTTTTTGCTGCGTTTTTTCTATTGCAGCAAAACATGATTTCTTGGCGGGAAAGAAGCTGCGGAAAAAACACAGGTTTAGGTGCGTTTTTGGTTGCAGTTTTGGTGCGTTTTTTGGGCTAATGCTGTCTCTTTGTGCATGCTTGCTGTCCATGACTTTTCAGCATCAAAAACTTCAGCTGCCAATAATGATACCTGCATTTTTGCAGCGTTTTTTCAACACCCAATCAAGCCAATGGGTGAAAAACACTGCTAAACCGCTTAAAGAAGAGACATGCTCTATGTCCAAAAAAAGCAGGAAAGCACAAAATCCTGGTGACAAAAAAATTTTTTGTGTGCATGAGATTTCTGAAATCTCATAGGCTTTGCTGGTTCTGTAAAAAGCAGCTGAAAATTAGCATAAAAAAACGCAGCAAAAATGCCCAGTGTGAACATACCCTTAGACTACAAGAGAAGACCAGGAGGATTTCTTGATGGTATCTATTCACAGAAAGTAATGAAATATACACCATTCATGATGATCTGCCTTCTTGGAAATGTTATCAGAAATGGAAGATGAATCATAAGGCCAGATTCGCATATTGCATCTTTGGTGCAGATTTCCTGCAAGTAAAATCCATAGCATTTTACAGTATCAGCAAACTTTTGACATAATCTAATCCGCATGCTTTGGTGCAGAATCCAAGCAGAAATTGGATTTTTTGTGTTTTCATTATATTCCCAGCATGTCAATTTCTTTTGCAAAAATACACCTTTTTGGTGTGGATTTTACCCATTAATTACAATAGGGACCCTTAAATCCTCAGGTTAATACTGCTGGCCTGGCACTGAATTGTTCTATTCCTATATACAATTATTTATGTCTTCTGCTTTTTACACATCAACTTTGTATAGAAAAAAGTCTAATTAACTTACGTTTCAGAATATTTCTTTGTTCCAACTCTTCAGCTGTCGGCCTTTGGCTCAGTCGTCTGCAAAAAAAGGTTGAGATCTTCTTAACCATATTCTCCTGATTATGTCAGCTGCTTTATAGCTACTACTCGCTTTACAATAGTTTACACAGGCACAAGGAAACCTCAGATACAGAAAGGCCGTGCTGCTGGTAAGTCATTGTCACTTACAGCATACAGATATTGGTGTGATAAAACGGGCTTACAACATTTCCTTCTCTTGCCACAAAACTTCCTGACTTTTGTAATGTTGTAGATAATGTGCTTTACTGTGCAAAAAAAAGCTGAGTATAAAAGCACAGCAAGGAGGCGCAATACAGTGTGGTGCCAGGCATGGCGTTATCACCTAGTGTCATGTCACTTTATGTGACTGTTGCCCATGCACAGAAATGGATGTCATCTAAATCCCATTTCAGACAGCCTCTACCTACACAAGTGCATAAAAACGTGCTCAGCTGAGCGTGCATGACATCTGAATAGAGAAATGGTAGAATCTAGCGTTATGTGAAGAAATCGGCATCTATACTGCTGAAGGAAAATAGGTTTTGAATCAAGAAAACAGTTGTCATTCTTGCTTTTTTTTTAGTTGAAAGTACTGTTTCCCATTAATTATATAAGTGCATAGCAGATATACAGTGAAGGAAACTAGAGCGGTGGCGTCTCGCAACATTACCGCTATGGGCCTGTGGTGAAAGGGCAGCCAGCTCGTAACTCCTCTGGCCTGGTATCAGTAGCCTTATCTTTTTCTTGCAGCCACTCACTACTAGGGGGAGCTCAGTGCAAAGAGATTTCTACAGTATCCAGTGCATCTTAGGCCTCTTTCACACACCCTAATATTTCCAGAACTGGGAAAACCACTACCGGTGCTATCAGTGTCCGTGTGTTACATACATGTGGCATCCCTATGCCATCTGTGTGCCGCATCAGTGTGACTCTTACTGGCGCCTGGGAAAAGCCGCACAATTCACGCTGTTCCCAGGTGCAGGGTGCTGAATGCAGCTCTCATCATTGTCGCATGGTCTCTCTCAGATCAGCGCAGGGCTGCCACTAGGAATTTTGGGGCCCCTTACTGGAAACATTTTCGGGGCCCCCTTGAGACTCCACCCAGGCTCCAACCCAGGTCCGCCTCCATCCCGCGAGCCTTCCACAGTCCCATTGTCCTTTCTTGGAAAAACTCAATTTCTGCACCACGTCCTCACCAATCACACATTAACAGTTCCCATCACCAGATCACATACATAGCCAGCAGCTTTTGTAGACTCTTTTGGCCGGGCTCTACTCTACTGTCACTTATTAAACATTTGTTAAAATATCCTTTACAATTTAGGTATATTTTCATTTCTTTTTCAATTTTTAAAATGACCAATAATATCACATACAAGAGAAAAATATCACCGACCATGACCAGACCACACGTTACCACCACAGTGACTGAATAATAACACATACAAGGAACAAATACAGCCACACCATGACCAGACCACATATTACCACCACAGTGACCGAATAATACTACATACAAGGAATAAATACCGTCAGACCATGACCAGACCACATATTACCACCACACAGTGACCGATTACTACAATACTGATAATTAATAAAAAAAAACCACAATACTAATATCACTATAAGTGCCATTATTAACAGGAGATCTGTACTTAGTATACAGTCTCCGTGTACAGGTAATACAGTGATTACCGGTGACATTATACACAGGAGCTCTGTCTACAGTGTCAGCATACAGGTAATACAGTGATCACCAGTGCCATTATACTCAGGAGCTCTGTATATAGAGCCAGTGTACAGATAATACAGTGATCACTAGTGACATTATACACAGGTGCTCTGTATATAGTGTACAGGTAATACAGTAATCACCGGTGACATTATACACAGGAGCTCTGTATACAGTGTCAGGGTACAGATAATACAGTGATCACCAGTGACATTATACACAGGAGCTCTGTATATAGTGTCAGTGTACAGGTAAAACAGTAATCACCAGTGATAGTATATAAAGGACCTCTGTACATAGACTTTTATAGTGACATTTAGTTTGTTATACAGTTGTTAGTGGTCGGAACCATGGATAACAAAGGTACTGCAATGCCCTACATGGGGTAAGCAACATAGCGAATCTGAAGGACTATACTACTATTTGTAATTGGAGGTATTTGCTATTATTTTTATTATACCTACTACATATTGGGATAGGATCTTAGAGATGGGAATACCCCTTTAACTCTTCTATTCTGGAAAACCTTCTTACTTTGCAGCATTTTTTATCTGTCGCTACCTAAATACTGTGCTGGAATTTCTGGTTGGGGCGACCCTGGTGCTGCTAATAAACCCAGTGTTTGGCCCCTTAGAGTTACGTGTCACACCCAAACACCTTTATATTTAATATGTAACATGTATATTTAGGCTGTCTGAGGGACGCCATGATGATAAGGCGCCTGCTTGGTAACAAGTGCAGACTAATTGCCGCTACAGTGAAGTGAACTGCAGGTGGTGAAAGGGTTAATACTTGGGGCCTGCATCAGTAATAGGCCCCGCAGTCACCATGACAACTGTTATGAGGTCATAAACACATGTCATAAAGAAGATTCCATGACAGAAGGCCGCGCTGCCACAATCAGCGCCATTACTGATGCGCCTGAGGACCTTCAGCTTCACCACCCCACGTAACGTACCCACCTTGGTGCAATTGTAAGCAGAGTTTTACTTCCGAATTCAGGTGTGGTCTTATCGCTCTTGGTACAAGGTGAAATTCTCCTGTCACCTTGGTCCTTCATGCCAACATCCAACGTTAGGTAAGTGCTGATCCCGTGCACAGGGAGGGATTGAAATACCCTCTGTAGAATAAGTCCTCCTCCTGAATGGGCGTCAAAGGCCAATGTTCTCCTGGACTGAGGAGGAGTGACAGATCCACAATCATCCGAGGATTATTGAGAGTCAACCACACCTGAATTTGGGTAAGACTTTTATTATTAATATTAATTAGGTAATATAGTTAGTCCAGTATTAATGGTATTTATAAGTTGCCACAATTGGGGTTTGTGTGACCCCTAGAAGTATCGAAGAGTCCATAGTCTGTGTGAGACTGAACAATCTTTTTGTTGTATTTTGTTTTCCGTCAATTGTGTCATTTTCATTTGTCCGTCTTTCTAAATCGTAAAACTAAAAGGCCATAAAATATATGTTTTATGTCTACACGAGACTCCTTGAATGATCTCTTGAGTGAATGTATAAGGATTGAGATATAAAATCCTGAGTGTATAAGGGAGTCCGGTTAGGCGTTAGGTGTGGTCGACAGTCATGTGTGGACTGGAGACTAATGATAGGTTAGAACTGTGTCAAACACCAAGGTACAAGTCACTGGACCCCATAGAGAATATGCTGTGTCTTACAGAATACAATCTGTATTGTTCTATGTATATTTCTTATAATAACACAGAGTGACTGAAACCTCTTCGTTTCCAAAGTGAACGCAGGGTTAAAGCTGCGGCGGTCAAGTGAGACCTTGTCACGATCACTGAGGAGTTAGTAGAGTCCGCGACGGTGGTGTTCTGAATACCTGATTTTAGGAACGGGAACGTCTCTGGATATAAAGAGGCGGTGTCGATGGACTTTATCTCAGCACTTCAGGTCTAGGAATGCGAGGGAACTTTTATCCATTGTCTTGTATGTTTCTTGTCTGTTAATGTTTTGTGGTTCTCGTATTCATGTTTGTGTCTGTCCAAACGCTGATGGTGAAAGTTGTTGTGAATTGTGCTGTTATTAGTGATGAGCGAGCATGCTGGGATAACGTGTTATCAGAGCACGCTCGGGTGCTAATAGAGTATCTTCGGCATGCCAGAATACCATGTTCGAGTCCCTGCAGCTGCATAACACCTTATCTGAGCACGCGCGCTCATCACTAACTCTTATCCTAGTCCCGGAGAACGTATTTACCTCTTTCATAGAAGTGAGTACGTTTTTCACCAGACCCCGCTCCTCGGGGTCCTTCTTACTAATCACTGTGTTGTCACATTCCTCCCTTACAGGCCTCCATTGGACAAAGGTGGAACACATAGAATTTGAAGGAAATAAGCAGAGATGTATTTCTGAATTCAGGTGGTGTCCTATCTCACTTGTAGGTGAACTTCTCCTGTCAGAGAGATAGTCCATCCACCTGGGCAATCAGATCAACCCAATAGGGTCTAGGGATCAATGTGGTGGCAGATCTCACAGCTGGATCTCTCCAACATCCACTTATCACACTTATAGTCTACACATGTTATGCCATTCTCTGTAAATCTTGTAAAATGGACAAATTGTAAAACTCTGCCATTCCATCTGTTATATTCCGGCACTAACTCTCTAAGCCAAGGGAAGGGCAGCCCTCCAGCCATGGTTCCCTAGAGGTTTCCACCGAAGGGGGTTTTTCCTCTCCTGAGTGCTGGGGGGTGACTCTTCGTGAGTCGGGGGTTGTGCTATTTTTGGTGTCATGTAAATTTAAATAAAATTATCACCATTTGACACCTAATTGCAATGCTTTGTGTATTTATTTTGTCTGTCTCTGATTCATTCTGTTTGGGGTCTGGGTCCATCACATACGGCTGGAGATCTGCTGGCAACACAGGACCCCGTAAGCACATTATGCCCAAGGGGACTGATGATGATAATGATGGAGAAGAGGAGACAAGCGTTGCAGCACAAGCTCTGGATGTGTGACCTCATCACTGGAATAAAGAATTGTATTACAGCAGTATTATAAGCAGATTACTCCTCTATTCCTGTAACTCCCATTGTCTGTAAAGGAGAAGACCGCCTGCAAGATGGACTGTGGGAACAGAGACTACACAAAGTCTTCTTTATCCTGATAGGTGATTGCATGGTCATCCCTGCCACCAGATGGGAGCTGCACCCCTGTCCTAAGGGGCAGCCTCAAAATCATTCTTACGGGAACCTGTTTTGTCTGAAAACACCACAAACCTGTTCATATAGCATTAATCTGCAGGTTAATAGCGTTAGGAAGGTGTCCAACCACTGTACCAAAGGTGCAGCACCAGAGAGAAAATTAACTTTATTTATCCTGGGAGCCACCGTCTTTCAGTCATGCAGACGTGGTCCAGACTAATTATAGTCAAGCTCACAGGACTGAGAGCGGAAGCTATAAGCATGTCCCGGCACTGACTGACAGCCGACTATGCAGTGCAGTCACTGCCAGGCCGTGCTCACAACCGCCACTCTCAGCAGTGTGAGTGGTTACTGTAATTTTTTTTTTGTATCAAATTTGGAATTTGGTCTTCTTGAACACATACTAATAATTACCAGGAAAATGGCATCACAACAACCAGACAGAAGTAATCGCACATTAAAAAAAATGCTAAACTTTTGGTTGCCACTGTATGTCACTCAAAGAGTCACTGTGCCTTCCAGTGTCTGAGGCCGCGGCGTTCATCACATTGTTTCATGTCTATGATCATATTGTAAAACTCACAAGTGTTGGGTGATTTCTAGACCACTATAAGACCCCCAGAAATGGGGAACTTCCGATATCTTTCAAACTTGGCACAATCCTTTTTCTGCGTATCTGTCACCAGACAATATAGACTCTTGTAACCTAATACTTATCATATTACTTTTTTGCCATTGATGTAAAGGCCCCGTCTCACATAGCGAGATCGCTAGCGAGATTGCTGCTAAACAGCAATCTCAGCAGCGATCTCGCTATGTCTGACACGTACCAGCGATCAGGCCCCTGCTGTGAATCGCTGGTTGTGTCAGAAATGCCTGGACTTTTTTTTGATCGCTGGTCTCCCGCTGGCCAGCAAGCATCGCTGCGTGTGGCAGGCAGGAGACCAGCTGGTAACCAAGGTACACATCGGGTTTCCAGGCACTAGGCGACGTTACCCGCAGTGTCGCTGTCCTGACCGCTGCCTGTTTGGCAGCTCAGCAGCGATCATGTAGCGACACACCAGCGATCCTGATCGTTGTCGGGATCGCTGGTGTGTCGCTATGTGAGACGGGGCCCTAACTGTATGTGCCTTGTTTTTTTGACGGACAAGTTGTAGGTTTCAATGCCACAATTTTGGGGTACACAAATTACAGATTAATTTATTACCTCTTTTTGGGGGGTCGTAAAAAAAACAGCAACACCTCCACAGATTTTTCACATTGTAAATTTTGTAATGTTACTTGATTCTTTGGGTCAGACTGACAGGGCAGCCATCAGGGCATTACTGCCATTACTGGTGTATGGGGAAGTACTTTATTCTCTGGGATATTAGGATATGTCAGAAAAAAAGGTATATAATATTCAGCATCTAAAAAATGCTTCTAAAAGACTTTTTTTGTAAGAAGGTTTTTTTACACTGTTTTGATACTTTTTATGTGTTTTTTATGCGTTTTTTATCATAGTCTGGGGTATGGCAATAGATATTTTTTCTCAAATAAATGTAAAGCTTGTTGCAAGCAGATCTGAAGCTTTTAATGATATGGATAATCCGTACCAAAAACGGTGTTGAAAAAGAACTCTATGTGATCAAACCCTTATAATAGAGACATGAACAAGTGTAGAGATATCAACATATTCCATAAACCAAGCAAAGTATAATGGATATCCCTAATGCATAACGTAACTAAAGGAGGATCATCACACTGAATCACACACTAGTATCAGCGCGGATTGTAGCTTCCTCAATGTAATATCTGCCACTCTATTGACCCTTTTTTTACTAATTATTTGTAATTATTTAATGCAAATGCAGATCCTAAGATATACCATATAACTAACTTAACAAGCGATATAAGCCCTTTATTACCTATTAGAGCCATTCTGGCAGAACTGCACTAATGTGCAGAAATGGCGATAAGCTGCATATACAGGAAAATATATATCCTTGTACCGTGTTAGCCAGTAGATAGAAAAATATTAAAATTTGAGAGTCATCAGTGGTTTTAATGGCAAACTGAAAAGGTGGTAACAAATTGCAAATTTTTGAGACTATTCAGGTCTCTACATCAGGCATAGAATAACCCAAAATCTGAAGAGTCACATATTTATACACAAGAGAACACAGGAATAATGCAATAGATAAGACATGAAGCAGAACTTTCAGTATAGGAGAGGGAGAAACAGTTGTGGCCGTAAATACTGGAACAGTTCATAGATAATGAGTGTGAAAGTTTTATTGTCCTGTGATAGAGGTCTGGTCCATGATTGTGATGCCCCCAAATACTCTGAGAAGCACATTTCTTAGTTTATGTAGAAGACATAAATCCATGTGACACAAGTGTCACGATAGTGTTGGGATTATGGGTGCTAACCAGGTCCCTAGAACTAGGGGCACCCTAGTCTATCCCTGTCCCCAGAATACTGCTGAAGGTGGAGAGACCGGTTTCTCGTGCCTTAGGGTATGTGCACACGTTGTAGATTAGCCTGCGGATTTTTCTGCAGAGAATCCGCATCTCTTGGCAGAAAACACAGGACAAAACGCTAGAGAGAGAGAGGAAATCCCCACATGTATTCAGGCTGTCTAGCAGCTGCAAATCATGAAGCTGCAGCGACACAAACTAAATTTCTGAGCAAGCCCAAATACTCGGAGAACACCCGAGCAACGAGCATACTCGCTCATCACTAGTGCTGAGTCAATGGCTATTATAGGTATAGGCCTGGACAGCTTATGTGGCTGGTCCTGGACAAACCTAGTGTCAATCAGATTAAACCTAGCCCCACTGTCCAGAAAGGCTGAAATAGCCACCTTACTTTTGCCAAAATAGATCTCAGCAGGCAAAAAAAATTGTGACCAACCTACTGAGGAAATACAGTACTGTATGTTCACCCAGGTTTCTATGTAACCCGGCCTCCTAAGTTTTCCGGTGACTGTTTGCAGTTAGGCGTGGAAGGACAAGTACCCACAAAATGACCCTTCCCACCATAGAAAAAACACACTCCCTCTTTACGCCGAACTACAGGAGAACCAGTAAAACAAATCGGCCCCCCCAACTACATGGGTTCCTCGGTTGACTCAGCCCTAGGTTCCCTTGACCCAAGGCACCCAGAAAGCTGGAGTGTCCCTCTATGTCTCTGACGATCTGTCGAAGGCAGTGGTCCACACAAATGGGCAGAGTCATAGCCTTCTCCAGAGACACCGGGGTCACATACAGATGCAAAGGCATCCTTTACCCCAGGGCTGCCGCTAAGAATTTTGGGGCCCCTTATTGGCAACATTTTCGGGGCCCCCTTGAGACTCCACCTTAGCTCCGCCTCCACAGTCCCATCGCCCTTTCTTGGAAAAACTTTATTTCTGCACCACGTCCTCACCAATCACACATTAACAGCTCACATACCAGATCACATACATAGCCAGCAGCTTTTGTAGACTCTTTTGGCCGGGCTCTACTCTACTGTAACTTATTAAACATTGGTTAAAATATCCAATATAATCTAGGTATATTTTTATTTATTTTTCAACAGGGCAAGGACCCCAAACACACCTCCAGGCTGTGTAAGGGCTATTTGACCAAGAAGGAGAGTGTTGGGGTGCTACACCAGATGACCTGGCCTCCACAGTCACCAGACCTGAACCCAATCGAGATGGTTTGGGGTGAGCTGGACCGCTCACCGCTTCAATTTTGAATAATCCCCAACAGTGTCAAAGAACCCCCACACTATCACACCACCTCCTCCATGCTTCACGGTGGGAACTAGGCATGTAGAGTCCATCCGTTCACCTTTTCTGCGTGCAAAGCAGTAATTAAAGCAAAAGGTGGCTACTTTGAAGAACCTAGAATATAAGACATATTTTCAGTTGTTTCACACTTTTTTGTAAAGTGTAATGTATAATTCCACATGTGTTAATTCATAAACTAACCAGTAAAGGCTAAGCAAACAGCTGTGAGCTGTTATTAATAGCTTGGGAACCTTTTGGGATATTGGCCCCTTTCCCAGATTATTAACATCAGCCCCCAGCAATCGGCTTTTCCTCTGCTGGTTATGAAAATTACGAGAGAGCCCATGCCATTTTGTTTTTAATTTTTATTTAACACACGATGTACACAGCAGGTGCTAAATACAACTCCCATCATTATCACCTGGTTGCGCTGATCTCAGGGAGACCAGGAGACAATGATGAGAGCTGCCTTCAGCACCCAGAGCCTGGGAACAAGGTGAACTGTACGGCTTTTCGCAGGCGCTGGTAAGTGATGACAACCATGTGTCATCAGTGTGCACGTATGGGGGACGTTTTGCGGCCTGTGCTGCTATTAAAGAACGGACACGTCATCATGTTTTGACCATGGACACACGGTCCGTGGAAACAGACTGACATGTGCAGAGACCCATTCATTTGAATGTGTCTACACATGTAAGTGTCTCCAGTACATGTGAAAACTGCCACCACATGTACTTTACCACATGCCTTATATCGGGTCCCCATGTATGGAACAGGAGCTTAGTTTGCACCATATCTGACAGATGCCAGCTGCTAAATACAGCCAGCATCTACCTGTAACAGAAGTGACCAGAGCTTGCTCCTATTACTGCTGTTTTTTTATCCACCTGTGAAACCCAACCACAGGCTGATCTTCATAGGAGAATGCCATTTACTCTATATGGTACAATATCTTAGTTGGGTTGGGAAGTACAGGGGCTTGTGAAAGTATTCATCCCCCTATGTCTTTTACCTATTTTGTTGCATTACAATGTGTATTTAAATATTTTATAATCCAATTTGTGTGTGATGCATCAGCACTAAATAGTCTAAGTTGGTGAAGTGAAGTGAGAAAAACATAAGCATACATTAAATTTATTGGATCAAATAACTAAAAATTGGCATGAGCATATATATTCACCCCTTTTGCAATGAAGCCCCTAAAAAATTCTGGTGCAAGCAATTACATTCCATAAGTCACATGCTAAGTGAAAGGAAGTATATCTTTGTGCAATCTAAGTGCCACATAGTCCGTCAGTATACACACCATTTCTGAAAGGCCACATAGACTGCAACACCTTTAAGCAAGAAGCACAACTAAGTACAAGTCAAGACTGGATTATAAAAAAAAAATCTCAATTTCTGATGATCCCCCAGAGCCCCATCAAATCCATTATCATCAAATGGAAAGAACATGGTACAACAACAACCTGCCAAGAGACGGCCGCCCACCAAAACTCTCAGCCTGGGTGAGGAGGGCATTAATCAAGATAGGCCGCCCAGAGACCAAAGGTAACCCTAAAGGAGCTACACTCCATAGAGGTGGCCTTTATGGAAGAGTGGCCAGAAATAAGCCTTTACTTACACACAAAAATTGCATTTGCTCGTTTCAGCTTGCCAAAAGACATGTGGGAAACTCCTCAACTGTATGGAGGAAGGTGTTGTGGTCAGATGAGACCAAAATTTAACTTTTTGGCCACCAAGGTAAACGTTATGTCTGGACCAATCTAACACAGCTCATCACTCCAAGAACACCATATACACAGTGAAACATGGTGATGGCTGCATCATGACATGGAGATGTTTTTCGGCAGCAGGGACAGGTAAAATGGTCCTAGTCAAGGGAAAGATTGTTGTTATGAAATACAGACGTATTCTTGAGCAAAACCTGTTTCAGTTTGTCATTGATTTGAGACTGGGATGGAGGTTCACCTTCCAACAAGACAATGACCGAAAGCAAACTGCAAAAGCAACACTTGAGTGGGTCAAGGGAAAAAGTGGAAATGTTTTAGAGCGGCCTAGTCAAAGCCCAGACCTTAATACAATTAAGAAACTGTAGTAAGACTTGAATCTTGCTGTTCACCAGAGGAAACCATCTAACTTGAAGGCGCTGGAGCAGTTTTGTCTTGAGGGATGCGAAAAAAGCCCACTGGCAAGATATGGAAAGCTCATAGAGACTTATCCAAAGCAACTTGCAGCAGTAATTTTTGCAAAACGAGACTCTACAAAGTACTGAATTTAAGGGGGTGAACAGTTATGCACACTGAAGTTTTCACCCAAAAATGCCAAGGGGGTGAATACTTTCACAATCCACTGCATATAGAGAAAATGACATTTGCCATGTATACCAAGATGGTGGCAACTGGTTAATACTGTGGTATTGCAGTGTATAGAACAAGTGATCAGACAATCACAGGTTCAAGAGGCCTAAAGGCATTAAAAAGTTAAAAAAAAAATATAAAAAAATATATTTTTTTACCCATAAAAATACATAATAAAAAACTTATTTGGTATCACCGCATCTGTAAAAGTCTATCAAGTTTTGTATAGACATAAACATATTAAGAATTATAGTGCCAGATGAATTTTACAGCACTGCATAGAAAAAAAAACAAAAGAATGCAATGGTGGTATTGCGTGCTTTTTTTTCACTGCAGTTTCCCATTTTTTAGTACATTATATAATAAAATGAATTGTTTCATTCAAAACTACAACTTGTCCCATAAAAAAGCCCTCATACAGCTAAGTTGACAGAAAAATAAAAAAGTTATCCATCTTCGAAGAAGGCGTAAACAAAATCAAACAGGAAATATTTTCAACATCTTATGATAATAACAGTTCATATATTTAAGGTAACATTGGAGGATGTAATTCATGTGACGTTCACTGCAAATCTTGCAAATTCATTATGATGAAAAAATGCTTTTGTGCAACGTATCAAAGGGGTTAAAGCATGCGTCATACATCCGGGATTTGCACTTGGATTTACCTAGAATGTCCAAAGTATCGAGCTACGTCAGTAGTAATGTGATTAAGAAATATAATGACAGGCTGGGTAAGACTCCATCATAGAATAGTCCTTAAGCATTTCACATGGCAATACAAGGAGCCTACCTAGTGAGCTTCGTCCCAATCTGCTGCCTCAGTTCCAGCCTCTCCTCATCCGTCTGCATGGGCAGAATGTTCTTCTCCTCTAACTCTCTCTTGGACGGTCTGTTGCTTAACTTGATTGCCAAAGAATCCTTCCTGAGAACCTTTAATGCCAGCGAACCTTGGGAAAGAAGAGAATACACAGCCTACTAATTGGCTACAGGCTTATACGGTTCTGGATAGATTATCAGGGTGCTGTGGTTCACCATATATCATGGTGGAACAAATAGTTCACAAATCACGAGTATAACACTAAAGTGTAGGAATCACATCCATATTCATTGGATCCATCAGATGACTCACTAGGTCAATGTGATGAGAAAGATGAGCCACACGCATATTCTCCTGTGCCATGGCCCACAATGAATGACATCCATGGAAAGGCCGGGTCACACTGGCGACAAAATCGGGCGACTGCAAAGTGATGAAATATCGCATTGCAGTCGGACCTATGT
>VIAB01000536.1:21743-46944 GCA_009801035.1 Oophaga pumilio
AGCGGCCCCCGGGTAAATTGAGTTTGAGACCCCTGCTCTACACAATGTCTATGGGGACAGGGCCGCTTGGCTTTAACCTTTATTTTACTTTCATTCACGTGATCTTTGCAGCATCTCCCAGTGCTGCCTAAAGCTTCACAGGAGGACAAGGCATGATGTTAAAGAGAATTTGTCACCAGGTGTTTGCTACTCAGTCTGAGAGCAGCACAATGTGAAGACACAGACCCTGATTCCAGTGATGTGTCACTGACTAAAGCTTCACAGGAGGACAAGGCATGATGTTAAAGAGAATTTGTCACCAGGTGTTTGCAACTCAGTCTGAGAGCAGCACAATGTGAAGATACAGACCCTGATTCCAGTGATGTGTCACTGACTAGGCTACTTTCTGTAGACTTGATACAATCACTGTTTAATATGCTGTAGATTTACCAGTTCTCTGTATGCAGAACTCT
This sequence comes from Oophaga pumilio, assembly GCA_009801035.1. Classification (NCBI taxonomy): domain Eukaryota; kingdom Metazoa; phylum Chordata; class Amphibia; order Anura; family Dendrobatidae; genus Oophaga; species Oophaga pumilio. Next base: position 22,196 of record VIAB01000536.1, read on the forward strand.
GTATAACCCTGCCCAGACCACTGTCTGCTTCCTGTGTACTCTGTGCATAGGCAGAAAGCTTCTATCCTTACTGTTGCTGGGTAACGGTCAGCAAATTGCGCCCGACATTTTTTTCCAAGAACATGACGCGGAGGGCCTGGGAATGGTGGAGGTATCAGAGGCTCGGGGGACCCCATTTCTTTCTTCTCTGATATTTTAGATCATATCAGAGGAGAGAGAAATGAATTTTATATCTGACTTTTTTTATTAATTTTTTTGCGATCACGTGACAGGGGACCGTAGAAAAGGGCCTTGATCATGTTACCCAGGGTCTCAGCTACCCACGGAAGCTGAGACCCCAGAGATTTTGTGACACTGGGAAGCGCTACAGCAATATTTATCATAACCGTTAAAAAGCGCCACTGAGGGATAACTACTACCTTTAAGAAAGGAAGAAACTGGAGGGCGCATGAGCAGTGCCGCCGAGATCTGCCAGCTGGCACCCGGAAACAATAGGAAATTTTTCCTATTGGTTTATTTTGATCACTGTGATAGACCCTATCATAGTGATCAAAATGAAAAAAATAGTAAATAAACCACTCTTTATCAACCCCTTAGGTAAAAATAATAAAATAAAAAATATATATTTATTTCAATTTTTCCGTTAGAGTTGGGGCTATTGTTAGGGTTGGGGTTAGAGCTAGGGTTACGGTTGGGGTTATAGCCATGGTTAGGTTTGGGGCTAGGGTTATGTTTGGGGTTATAGTTGGATTTATAACTAGGGATAGGGTTGGGCTAGAGTTAGGGTTGGGTTATAGCTACGGTTATGGTTGGGCTAGGGTTGGGGCTAGGGTTAATAAACTTCTTGAGAGTGGTTTTGAGCACCTTGAGGGGTGCAGTTTTTAGAATGGTGTCACTTTTCTGTCATATTGACTTCCCAAACTCACTTCAAATGTGAGGTGGTCCCTAAAAAAAATGGTTTTGCAAATTTTGTTGGAAAAATTAGAAATCGCTGGTCAACTTTTAACCCTTATAATGTGGGAAATGTTATTTATGAAATATTTTGTGCGATATAACTCTCTGATTTAAGGGTACAAAAATTAAAAGATTTAAAATTGTAAAATGTTCACAATTTTTGCCAAATTTCCGTTTTTTTCATATATAAACGCAAGTCATATCGAAAAAAATTTTACCACTAACATGAAATACAATATGTCACAAAAAAACATTCTCAGAATCAGTGGGATCCGTTGAAGCGTTCCAGAGCTGTAACCTCATAAAGTGACAGTGGTCAGAATTGTAAAAATTGGCCTGGTCATTAAGTACCAAATTAGCTCTGTCACTAAAGGTTTAAAAAAATAGGAATTTACAACACAATAACAAAGCAAACGTTTTCAACCCAGTGGACCACTGACAGTTTTTCCTTAATATCGTGCTTATATTCCTTCTGTTCACAATCCTTTTCTTTAGGCTATGTGCACACGTTGCGGATTTAGATGCGTTTCCGCAGCGTTTTTGGACATGTGGAATTGCATCAAATCCGCAGTGTAATGCACAGCCAATGTAATTCAATGTGAAATGAAGAATTGCTGTTCACATGCTGTGGAAAAATCTGCGCAGATTAGCAGCAGTTTTTTTTCCGCATGTCAATTCTTTTTGCGGATCCGCAGCAGCGTTTTTAGTCAGGCACATATTCATTCTCAGGCCGGAGTCACACACAACTACAAAAAATCGGATACTGGGAGCTGCTCCATAGATTAACATAGGTCCGACTGCAATGCGATATTTCATCGCATTGCAGTCGTCCGATTTTGTCGCCAGTGTGACGCCGGCCTCATTCTCTCTCTCTGTCCTAGATTCATTCAACGCACCATCTAAAAAAAACTGGAAAGCAAAAACGCATTACAATTCTACATGAAATCCGCATGCATTTTCCCCTGCGTTTTCTGCGAACAAGTGCAGATTCTCTGCAGAAAATTCCGCAGGATAATCTGCAACGTGTGCACATACCCTTACAATTCCCTTCAGAGGTGGAACTTGAAGCTCTTGGGCCCCCATGTGAAATCTGTACCCGACCCCTGCTTCACTTACAATGTGCTACATACAGGTGTGGCAGAAGGGACTTGGCGACTTTGGGCCCCATGTGATGACTGTTAGCACTACACCCCCTATAGCTCCACTGCCACTTATAAAATACTTCTCCATTCAGCTGAGCAGCTCAGTAATGTTAGATCTAATTCAGAATGCATTTGTTTGATTCTCCTATCTGAATATTACGGCTGAATGAAAAAAGTGGATTCAGCTACATTTCCAGTGCTCCAAATAGTCCAAGAAGACACATGAAGGCAAGGAGATTGGTAATTGGCATTCGATGGAACTTTATAGAATAGAAATGCTGACACAGTCCAATCACATCTGAACCACCAACAAATGGATAGAAGGCACGCTGATTGCTTAGTAATTCACATTTCCATCACACCCCCAAACCTCTATAGAAATTGTAGCGGAGCACTGATGACTAGGAGCCATTACAGAAAATGCCTTGTTGAATAAATCTGCTGGTGACCTTTCCACGGAGAAAAGGGGCCTGCGGGACACTGTCAATGGAAAAGAGCTATCGAAAGACCACACAATCTGAAATACACATATACACAGTGGGTTCGGAAAGTATTCAGACCCCTTTAAATTTTTCACTTTTTGTTTCATTGCAGCCATTTGGTAAATGCAAAAAAGTTCTTTTTTTCTCATTAATGTACACTCTGCACCCCATCTTGACTGAAAAAAACAGAAATGTAGACATTTTTGCAAATTTATTAAAAAAGAAAAACTGAAATATCACATGGTCATAAGTATAAAGACCCTTTGCTCAGACACTCATATTTAAGTCACATGCATATGTCACATACATATCTAAGCATTTCCTTGTGATCCTCATTGAGATAGTTCTACTCCTTCATTGGAGCCCAGCAGTGTTTAATTAAACTGATAGGACTTGATTTGTAAAGGTATACACCGGTCTATATAAGACCTCACAGCTCACAGTGCATGTCAGACCAAATGAGAATCATGAGGTCAAAGGAACTGGCCAAGAAGCTCAGAGACAGAATTGTGGCAAGGCACAGATCTGGCCAAGGTTACAAAAGAATTTCTGCAGTACTCAAGGTTCCTAAGAGCACAGTGGCCTCCATAATCCTTAAATGGAAGAAGTTTGGGACCACCAGAAGTCTTCCTAGACCTGGCCGTCCAGCCAAACTGAGCAATCGTGGGAGAAGAGCCTTGGTGAGAGAGAGAAAGAAGAACCCCAAGATCACTGTGGCTGAGCTCCACAGATGCAGTAGGGAGATGGGAGAAAGTTCCACAAAGTCAACTATCACTGCAGCACTCCACCATTCAGGCTTTTATGGCAAAGTGGCCAGACGGAAGCCTCTCCTCAGTGCAAGACATATGAAAGCCCGCATAGAGTTTGCTAAAAGCCACATGAAGGACTCCCAGACATAGAGAAATAAGATTCTCTCGTCTGATGAGACGAAGATAGTACTTTATTGTGATAATTCTAAGCAGTATGTGTGGAGAAAACCAGGCACTGCTCATCACCTGCCCAATACAATCCCAACAGTGAAACAAGGTGGTAGCAGCATCATGCTATGGGGGCGTTTTTCAGCGGCAGGGACAGGACGACTGGTTGCAATTGAAGTAAACATGAATGCGGCCAAGTACAGAGATATCCTGGATGAAAACCTCTTCCAGAGTGCTCTGGACCTCAGACTTGGCCAAAGGTTCACCTTCCAACAAGACAATGACCCTAAGCACACAGCTAAAATAACAAAGGAGTGGCTTCAGAACAACTCTGTGACCATTCTTGACTGACCCAGCCAGAGCCCTGACCTAAACCCAATTGAGCATCTCTGGAGAGACCTGAAAATGGCTGTCCACAAACGTTCACCATCCAACCTGATGGAACTGGAGAGGATCTGCAAGGAAGAATGGCAGAGGATCCCCAAATCCAGGTGTGAAAAACTTGTTGCACCATTCCCAAGAAGACTAATGGCTGCACTAGCTCAAAAGGGTGCTTCTGCTCAGTACCGAGCAAAGGGTCTGAATACTTATGACCATGTGATATTTCAGTTTTTCTTTTTTAATAAGTTTGCAAAAATTTCCACATTTCTGTTTTTTTTTCAGTAAAGATGGGGTGCAGAGTGTATATTAATGAGAAGAAAAAAGAACTTTTTGGCATTTACCAAATGGCTGCAATGAAACAAAGAGTGAAAAATGTAAAGGGGTCGGAATACTTTCTGAACCCACTGTATACTAGGGAGCAAACGCCATACTGCACAAGAAGCTTTCTTCTTACATGCTGTAGATCCATTTGGATCCTTTTTAATAGCATGACCACTTAGTTATTAGAAAACACGAATGGAGGTAACAGTACAGTTCTCATCACATTTCTAAATGACACAGCAGGGCAGACTATGTCTCTACTTACCTTTCCAACCTTTGCATGGTCATAGCAAGTGTCTTGTTGAGCTCCTCAATGACCCTGCATCCTGGAGGTATTGATGGATGAATGGGCACTGAACTGGATCCAGTTGAGAGATGCTGGCTTCCATACTGAAGCTGGTGCTGATGGACGGCTAGTTGAGATGGGAGGATGGTGTGATGATGCTGGGAGCTCTTCTGATTGGAATAGGAGTGGGGATAGTCTGATCCTCCTAGTGGCATGCATATCATGACTTTCTTTGGAGGTAGTGGAGGAGACATCTTCCCTGGCATACAAGGCAGTTTCACAGGTGCTCCGGGGTCTAGAGAAAAATAATAAACTTCAAAATTTATACCATAAATGAAAAACCACCACAGAGTTTATACTTACATGGGTGAAAGTGAAAAGACTAGCAATACTAAACCTTCTTGGCATTGATTTTAATTCATTGAAAGATGGAAACTCATTGTGATTGCAAGTGCCAGGATTTAAAGGTAATCTGCGAGTATGTTCCTATGCCCCTTTCCCTTCCAAAAAACACACACATGCAGTTTTTTTGAAATGTAAATACATCAGCACTTTTATATCTTCTATTTGTTGCTGCATTGCTAAAAAATAGTGGTTTAATTAATTTGTGAATGAAGTGCTCTAGGTGTGACAAAGCACTTAAGAAACCACTGTCTCTCCAGGTTGTTTTCCCACCCAGCCCCAGCCTTTTTAGCTTGAGTGAAAGCTCACAGTCTGTGTGACATCTGCTATTAATCAAAAGGCTGGTGCTGGGTGGGGAAACAACCTCATAAGACACAGTAGTTTCTTAAATACTCTGTTACGCCAAGAGCACTTAAAGGGGTGTTCCCATCTACAAGATCCTTTCCCAATATGTAGTAGGTGTAATAATAATATTAGTAAATACCTCTAATTAGAAATATAGTATAGTTTTTCTGATTCACTATGTCTCTTTCCTCTTGCAGGGTATTGCAGCATCATAGGTATCCATGGTTACGATCACTAGCAACTAGCTTACTAACTGTCACTTCATCAGTGGACGTAACCATGGATACCTAAGGTCCTGCACATGAGGAAAGAGACAGCGAATCAGAAAAACTATACTACATTTCTAATTAGAGGTATTTGCTAATATCATTATTACACCTACAATATATTGGGATCGGATCTTGGAGATGGGAATACCCCTTCAACATTTCATTTGCATATGAATAAAACACTAATTTCACAGGAATGGAGCAACAGATAGAAGATGTAACAGTGTCAATGGATTTAGGTTTCAAAGACCTGCATGCCCGTACAGTGGATATAAAAAGCCTACACACCCCTGATAAAATGCCAGGTTTTGTCATGCGAGAAATCATACCAAGAAGACAAATTTTAAAACTTTTTCCACTTTTAGGTCGGTGTCACACTTGCGAGTGTGATGTGAGAAACTGACAAGAGTTTCTCGCGTCAACACCCGGCACTGCCGCCAGCACTCGGACCGGAGCGTGCGGCTACATAGAAACACAGTCCGAGTGTTGGTGGCAGTGCCGGGTGTTGACGCGAGAAACTCTTGTCAGTTTCTCACATCACACTCACAAGTGTGACACCAGCCATTATGTGTACAAATCAATTGAACAGTAAACTGAAATCTTTTTGGGTAGAAAAAGAAAATTAAGCTAAACTTTATACGAGGTCAATCAAAATCACTTTAAATCAGAGCGTCCGATCCCTAGGCAGATTCCCGTAGACCAGACTCAAAGGAAAATTTAAAAATATGACAAAATCTTCATTAGACACTAGCATGGCTCAAGCATGGCGATATAGCGTCGGGGTCATGCTACTATTCACATGGTGTGCCTCAGTAGCGGGTATGATGACCCTAGCCCATTTCTGTATGCATTCTTAGTATAACTATACATACTTTATGCAGCATGTTCATTTGAGTGTCCATACTGGTTAACCCCATTTTGACAAATAGAGAGCTTGCACTTGCAACTTATTCGGCAATAGCTGTTAGCCCTAAATGAGAAATGGAGGTTTGAATGTTTGGACATTTATTGCATAGGGTTTATTTCATAGGGTTCCTTTCTTACTGGTTTATATAAATACTGGTATGCGACCATTGGGATTTATATAGTACTGAGTGCCACCCATTGGTGTCCTTATCCTGCACTTTATATGTATATCTTTTTACTGTTTCTAGAGTCTAATAAAGATTTTTTCATATTTTTAAACACTCCTATTGCTCTCCTTTTTGAATATGATAATTTTGGAGTTGCCTAGTAGTGGCCAAGTGTAGGCCACTTGGCTAACGCATCAATATGAGTCTGGGTTTTCGCATATTCAAAGGAAAATTTGCTGGCACTACCACTACACCCAGTTAAAAGGAAAAAATAAGATCAAACAAAAAATATCCAGACAACAATAGCCATGTCTTGCAGTGCTCAGCTTGAGCAAGAGAATCCGCACTCAGTACTGGCAATTTCAGTAAAAGACACTTTATTTCTGTCGTAGAATAGCACACCGAGATGTCATGAAAAGAGCAATGCCTGTTTCATGTGAGTACACACTTCTTCCGACTCACACAATCACTTGATGAGAACCTTCAGATATTGGGGAGATTCCTGGGCACCACACGGTGGTCCCATTTTGCCGGTCTCTTAAAGGGAACCTGTCAGCAGGATTGGCTACAGTAACCTACAGACAGTGTCAGGTCGGTGTCGTTATACTGATTAAAATGATACCATGGTTGGTGAAATCCGTCTTGTGATTGTTGTTTAATCTTTATTTTCAGTTCTGAGTTAATGATATGCTCGTGCTCCTGGGCGGCCTGTGAGGGGGTCTTCATGTGGTGCTCCAAAAATATGCTGAACCAAAGTACTGCTACTTCCTGATCGTGGGAATGTAGCCTAAGTGCCATGAGCCTCTAAATAAATTCGGAGCCTTCTACTCCAGCAACACTGGCGAATGTGCGCTACGCTAGTCTTAATGAAACAGACCCATAATTTCCATTGTCCTCTATGAGGTTTGACTTTGTAATATCAGTGATTGCACAATTCTGTACCCTCTCTTGGGGTACATATAGCTATTTAATTCTAGACTGTCATACATCAACCTTCTATATTTACTTAGTAAATATAAGAATGGACAATGAGATTATAGCCACTGTAAGGCCGGGGTCACACTTGAAAGTGTGATGAGAGAAACTCACACAAGTCTCTCGCATCAATACCCGTCACTGCCACATAGAAATACATGCAGTCGCACTCTCCACGACTTTCTCGCAACACAATCGCAAGTGTGACCCCGGCCTAACTTAGTAATTACCAGTATTGTAACTTCCTATATTATACAAGATATTTTTCAATGACTTTATTATCATATTACTTATTTGGCTCATCTGTGTCAAATATATATCTGGCTTATTACCAATCTATATCTCACAATCTAGAGACATCTTATAGACAAACCTGGAAGGATTTTACCATAGAATCTTGTACAACCACCGCTTGTCATTACACTGGAAAGTAAATGAAAAATGTTTTCCCCTTGTGCGAGTACAGTATATATTGGCTTAGCTTCTATGTAATAATGGCTTAGAAAATAGAATCTGGTAATAAGGAAAAAAAATTCTGTGAGCAATCTGCAGAATGCTGCCATATCCAGTGCCTGAGAACGCCGAGGGTATGACCTTTTTACTTTGCCAAATGCTTAAACCCAGAAAGAAAAGGAAGTAATAAAATAGCGAAAAATATATACAAACTTTACTAATTGAATCAGAGTAATAAGAACACATAAAATGGGAGAATGAGACACAGAAAGAAATTCCCCAGCCCAAAGGAGACAGTATTGCTGAATCCAAGCTACATCAGCTTCAGCAGGGAGACCCGCCAGCAGTGGAGTTCTGCTCTAGAGTTTTGCAGATGGTCCACGGACACCGGGTGGAATGACCCTGCCCACTGGAGTCATTTTTGTCAGGGTCTTTCTGGGAGAGTAAAGGACGCCTTCGTCTTGTACGAGATCCCTGTTTCCTTGGAGGCTGCTATATCCTTAGCTATTCATGTGGATCGCTATCTCCGTGAAAGATCTAAGGAGACACTGTCATCTACTGGCGACTTGTGCTTAATAAACCTAGGTTGGAGCCCGCTGAGGATCCCATGCAGTTGGGGGGGGCGAATCATTGTACCGATTCACCAGTGACTCGGCGCAAGATGGTATTTTTTTTCTTGTGGTCATAAGGGTCTTTTTGTTGGTATCTGCCCCTTAATACACAACACCAAAAGAACTAAGGAGCCCAGGTAGTTTGGAGGTTAGCAACCAGGGTGTACATATCACCTCCGTTGGTAGATTGCAATTTTTCTTGCCAGCCGAGGTCCTATTAGGTGGAAAAAAGGTGGTTGTGGGGCAGGATTTAATCTTGTTGATGCCCAGTTTGTCCGGACCCAGGGCCTTACTCCTCATAAGTTGCCTAAGCCTATTTCCATAATCACTATAGATTCTGCACCCGAGTCAGGTGTATTTCACTAAGGTCATTCAGGATTTATGTCTTCAGGTATGGGCCATGCACACTGAGTCCAACAAATGTTATGTGTCAGAGGGTCTGCCCTCCCCGGTGGTTCTTGGCCTTCCTTGGCTAATGTTACAAAATTCCATAGTGGATTGGCAGGTATGGGAGGTAGTGAGGTGGAGCAATTACTGTCTAACTAACTGCATGAACACCCATACATCCGTGGTTTTTCCATTGTGATTTATCGACCGGGGGATCAAAACGTTAAAGCTGATACACTGTCCCATTTTCAGAAAGGAGTAGTCATTGCTACAATATGATCGGATCTAGAGAAGGAGGTCATAGAAGTCCAGGAGGAAGCCACTGCAGCTTGTCCTCCAGGTAACCTGTTTGTCCCTGTGAACCTCTGACTTAGAATATTAAGTGTACATCCTGATTATGTTCTTGTAGGACATCCTGGTAGTAAAACCATCACAGATCTACTTTCCTCTCGTTTTTGGTGGTGAAGGTTGCACCAGGACGTTAGGGAGTATGTCTCCCCCATACTCGTTCGTGTACGGTTCTGCAACCTTTGGTTATTCCTTGTAGTCCATTGACTCATCTGTCTGTGGATTTTATCACTGAACTGCCCTTGTCCGAATGTAACATGATAATATCAGTGGTAGTAGATAGATTTAGCAAAATGGCTCATTTTATTGCATTACCTGCACTTCCAAATGCTAAGCCTCTGGCACAAGTTTTCAATAATGAGATTATGAGACCCCATGGGATCCCCGCTGATATTGCTTCTGATAGGGGGACCCAATTTATATCAAAGTCTTGGAATACTTTTTGTGCTCATTAAGGAATTCATCTCTCATTTTTGTTCTCCTTTCATCCACAATTTAATGGGCAAACTGAACGGGTGAATCAGAGTCAGTAGACGTACCTAAGGTGTTTTGTTCATGAGAATCAAGAGGATTGGGTCTCTTATTTACCTTTATGAGTTCACTGTGAATAACTGTCATCATGAATCTACTGGCAAGTCCTCCGTTTTCCAGGGCATATGGTTTTCATCCTTAATTCTGCACCTTTAATGGAAATTGTTATTCAGGAGTGCCTGAGGAGGAGCATTTTTCTTCATCTATTACCTCTGCATGGCGGGGTGTTCTTAATAATTTAAAGATGAAGGGTTCTAAATATGGCTGATTGGAAACAGGCTCACACTGGCCCATAGGTTAACAGGGGAATCTTCTGGTGGGCCCCTGTGCAGATCTGGGCCCCCAACCCCATTGTTTGGGCATTACTTGGCATAATTTACTTGATTCACTCTGTACACAAAAAAACAGCATATAATCATTCATTAACTAAACTACCCAGTTTATTATATAGAGATATAGGTAAATTTGCGAACAAGGGTAGTGTAATATTTTTATGCAGGTGAAAAGTGGGCCCCCAAAGTCAATGTTACTGATCGGCCCTTAGCACCCCAGTCCGAAACTGATTGGAAATGCTTGGTTGGTCCGGATCTGTGTGATTTGGTGTGGTTGTCCACTAACAACATTAAATTGAAAGTTCCTTCTTTGAAACTGGGACCCAGGTTCATCAGTCCCTACAAGATAGTTGCTGTAATCAATCCGGTAGCACTTCGTCTTGACATGCCACCTACTTTCAAAATCCATAATGTGTTTCATCGATCACTTCTCAAAAAATATATTTCTTCCAGAGAACTAGCTCTACTGCCACCTCCTACTGCCACCTTCCCTGGTCATCGTTAAGATTATTGATTTGTACGCCGGTCGCCTCAGTATTTGATACATTGGAAAGATTACGGTCCAGAGGAGAGAATGTGGGTACCAGCATCTGATGTTCATGAGATCACGTTAGTTCAGTCTTTTAATGCTTCACATCCAGGTAAACTTGATCATGAGGGCCTGGAGTCCCCCTCTTAGGAGGGTGGGTTATGGACACAGGGATACTGCAACACAGAGGGGTCAGAACATAGTGGCGTCTGGCTACATGTGTACCTGCGCTAGATGGATCTGTTTTGCCTTCCAGTAGGCTGTGCAGATTTCCCTTGTTCTCGTGTTGCAAGGGATAAGCAATGTAGATTTCCTTCGCTCTGTTGTTGCAAGGGTTATATAGTGATGTTTGTCTCCTAGAGCTCTCTTGAGCTATCTCCGGTTTTCTGAGTTTGCCACTACTCCCCTCTGGTATAAATGATCACCTGTTAGCTTGAGTAGTTGCCAGTTATAGCTTGCTATACCCTGGAGTTGGTTTGGGAGCTGTGAGCTGTGGAATGAGAAGCCGTTTCAGAGTGAGTCGTCTCTGGAGATTGCTGTTTGGAAGTTTGTTTGGCGTTATCCCTGTCCTTATCTCCCTTTTTGGTTTATCTCACCCTGCCTCTCCCGTTATATACCATTGCTTAGGGCCCCGTCTCACATAGCGAGATCTCTAGCGAGATCGCTGCTAAACAGCGATCTCAGCAGCGATCTCGCTATGTCTGATACGTACCAGCGATCAGGCCCCTGCTGTGAATCGCTGGTCGTGTCAGAAATGCCTGGACATTTTTTTGATCGCTGGTCTCCTGCTGGCCAGCACGCATTGCTGCGTGTGACAGGCAGGAGACCAGCGATCTCCTGGTAACCAAGGTACACGTCGGGTTTCCAGGCACCGCGCAGCGCCTGGAAACCCGAAGTGTACCTTGGTTACCAGCTCCCTGCATCAGCGGGCTGGTATCCAACGTACACTGCGGGTAACTAGTCGACGTTACCCGCAGTGTCGCTGTCCTGATCGCTGCCTGAGCTGCCTGTTTGGCAGCTCAGCAGCGATCATGTAGCGACACACCAGAGATCCTGACACGTGCATATCGTTGTCGGGATCGCTGGTGTATCGCTATGTGAGACGGGGCCCTTAGTCTGAGTGCGCTGATAGTGATTTCTGTTTTGTTTACCCTTGTCTGTCTCCATTTGTGTCTGTATCACAGCGCAGGACTAGTGTTCCTGTTGCCCCATGCACTAGCCACGGCACTGCTTTGGGCAAGACAGGGATTAGGAACGTGATCGTCACACGGGAAGAAAGTGTTCCTTTAATCTTTCCCTAGTCGCAGTGCTTCCCTTCCCATCCATCTCACCGTGCACCATCTGGCTCCTTGTTGGAGTGTGACACATATTTTGTATGCACTTGCTCCTTATATATATATGTAATAACGTTTCCCCTATTGCACTAATATCTCTTTGTCGAATTGGACTTAATGCCTCTTCTTTACATGCGTTTGCACTTTATATATGTCCAATATGGCTTAACCTTTTTTGCACATGCACTTTAGTTTTTATCCACCTGGGTCTGTTTTAAGGTGTACAGACACTAATGTCCCTTTACATTTATATAGAGACAGGTGGATGTAGTACAATTTTGTATGCATGATTCAGAGGTATTTCTATCGTATTCAGTCTCCTTTGGGCTGGGGAAGTTCTTTCTGTGTCTAATTCACATATTTTCTGTGTTTTTATTACTCTGATCCCATTAATACATTTTGTATATTTTTTTGCTACTTGGGCTTTCCTACTTCCTTTTTCTTTGGGGTTTGTTTCATTATTGTAAATGCCTTCACTCCCTGTTTGGCCTTATATAGGTATTTTTTGCCAAGTACTTGCACAATTGGAATGGCCCGTTCAGAACAAATATTCCTTTGCCAAATTTTCCAGTGGCACAATGTGTTTATGCAGACAATGTCATCCTGGCATCCGTCAAATCTTGATTTGTTTATCAGGCTGCCAGATTATCATGTAATATAATCCCAAATATTTGGGAATATTTTTACAAAGTTTCAATGGAAAAGTGCTTGACAGCCAGCACTTGCAGTTCTGCACTGTGTGCTGCTGTGTAGCCATGAAAGCTCCAATATATTGAAGTGTACCTCCTTTTGTGGAACCTTTGCCTTCAAAGCTTAGCTGTTTTTTATTGCAGTCCTCTCCATTTTTCCAAATCACTAATAGGAACTCATTATCATGGTCTGTAACAGATTCAGTTGTCATCAACCACTTTTTCTACAAACCTGTAGGCTCACGTTGTACATACAAAACTCCTTTTTCCCTCCCCTACTTATTCCTTCAGCTCTTGAATTAGTGCCAATGCTGCTGTAATCACAGGACTACCTCTCTACAGACACAGAACTAGCTTTTAATTCCACGTTAGCGAAATATTTAGTTACAAAAGGATAGTCCCCTACTTGCAATGGTCACATGAAATTATGCCTCGTAACCTCCTGGAGATAGCAGTAACATTGCGTAGATGGCGTCTTTCCGGGAGGTCAGTATTTGCTTGCTCTATTTTGTTCTGTGCTGCAGACCAAGTCTGGAGGTGTTGTCCAGTAGTAGACAAATGCTTGAACTATTTTCTTCTGTAGCTAACATCAGCAGGGAGGAAGTAAAAGGCTGCAGTATTCAAGTCTGGAAAGGCTTTCTCTATGGATGTCATATACTCGTACGCATGTGGTTGGAATGACCAAATCCACACATTAGGAGGGAATGGATGTTCACATACTTTTAGCCATGTAGTGTAATTTAAATAAAACACATTTATGTCTGATTAACAAGAACATGAAAGCTGACAGACACACTCATAACATATAACTATATGGGATAATTCATAAGAGTCAAGAAGACCAAAGCGGTTAACATAGCGGGGGGCGCTATAATACAAAATGTGAATCCAAAAATACAATTCAGACCAGGAATATAAAGTTGGATGAGGCCTAAATTATCAGATAATATCTTAATATATTAATTTCATTCTAAATGCAGCAACATACAGTAGATCTCTAGGAGGCCATAAAGGGACATCTAACTGATTTCACAGAAAGGAGGAATATTACACTGGGGGCTAATCATATTAAGGGAACTATTAGTGATGAGCAAACGTGCTGGGATAAGGTGTTATCCGAGCATGCTCGGGTGCTAAACGAGTGACTTTTTGCATGATCGAAAAATATGTTCGAATTCCCCGCACTTGCATGTCTCGTGGCTATTCAACAGTCGCAATACATGCAGGTATTTCCTGTTTGTTAGGAAATCCCTGGATGAGTTGTGGCTGTCTAACAGCCACGAGACATGCAGCTGCGGGGACGCAATCATATTTTTGGAGCATGCCGGAGTCACTCGGTTACCACCCAAGCATGCTCGGATAACCCCTTATCCCAGCATGTTCGGGCATCACTAGAAACTATGAATTGGGAAATATGGGTCATACACCCAGAGAAGTCAAGAATGAAATGTGTACAAGGTGTAGTAGCTTTTTCTTACCTGCAATGTGATTGGCAATTCTGGAAAGAGGTTTAGGAGGCAGGGCAGGGGGCTGCTTGAGGAGAGTTAGTGGTTTCACAGGGGTGTCCTCGTGGTCTACAGAGTAAGATGATTTTTTGGGGGGCAGTAGCAGGGTTGGCTTGTATGTTGGATCCAGGGATAGGGATCCTGGCTCGGACGAAAGATCTTCAGACACTGAGGAACACAAACCACATCACAGACATGACACGTTGCATATGAGGTAGCAACAGACATATGACGACAGCATGGAGAGTCATGGGTTAGTTCACAAACTTGCTACGCATATGGTATGAGTAGATCACAGCAGCATAACGTTGACATCAGAGACGTGTGTGGATCGCATATGAGGAGCTCAGACATTACCGCACTAGGTAATGGGGCTGCAAAGTCACAATAAAAACGACAAGTAGATACTTTGATGATATTCAAAAAAGGAAATAATTGTGATATCTCTGATATTACATAATTACTAAACTTCACAGCAGAATCATTTCATACTGAAAACCGCATACAATCTATACTAGAGCTGTCCACCAGATGTCGCCACTGACACACCCAAAAACAGGACCACGATCGCAGCCATAGATCAGATTGCTGAGAATGAAACATAAAGCCAACCAACAGGAACAACTGTTAAATGTAAATATTGATAGAGAAAATGCATAAATAACATTCCCATGGACTACGCACCAAGTAGTCTAGAAGATCAGTATGTATCAGCACGCATTAGAAAAGTATACAGTCTAGAAAATCTGCTCTGGCAACCCGGCAGACCGCCTTGGCCTATATCCACCCACAGCTGAATACAATTATCTCGGGTCCATATCTTCCAGGACAGGCAGGCCTCTCCAGCCAAGGAGGTAGCAGACAGCAGCCATCAGAGGGTGATAGGACTGGATATTCTCCTGCATCTATCATTATCAGAGATTGATACAGCAGCAAGATATGACCTGTTGGTGGGCAATTCTCTGACTACAAGGCGCATATCACAAAAACGTAAATATATACTCAAGTGCAAAATGGCAGGCACTAATGGGGTAGAAGTAGATGGCACTGGACTGCTTAAAGAGGAACGGAATTATTATTATTTCTTTTAATACATCAGTAGTGCACAAGAAAATAAGAAACTGTAATACACCTTATTAGAGAAATCCACTTCTTTCTCCTCCTGGACTGATCATTTATTTCCCAAATTCTCAATTGATGGGTAAAATATTTCTTCAGTGAACATAGAATTTCCCACTACTGAGATATGATAGCTGGTGCGCATATAGTTTTACGGAGAGCTGTAATTTGCAGCAGAATGTCTGTCCGCCTCTAACTCCACCGCTCCATAGAAATTTATAAGCACCAACTGCCACCTCCTATCTCACTAATGGGAAAATCTGTCTTCACTGAATAGAGATCTCACTGATTTTACTCATGAACTGAGAAAGAGAGCTAAATCCAGGAGGAGAAAGAAGCAGATTTCTATGGTATAATATATTACAAAGTTGTTTATTTTCTTGTGAAATAAAAATTAAAATGGTTACTTTATAAGTAATTGGGAGGCAGGTTGGCCAATGAGAGTGGCACATTTATGCCCAAAACACCTGTGTTATAAAATTTATTGACATTGACCATAAAAGTAGAGGAGTAGTCACCTGTCCCATCCATGAGTTCAGAGGTTGGAAGTATTTCGTATGCACAAGTGTCCCCGGACACCCCTGAACTTGAGTCTAGCTCTGTTATGACTGGAAGGGAGGATGAGGGAGTACCAATAGGTTGACCATTTTCCATCATTCCTTCGTCATTCTGTAGATCACCATCTGAAATAAAAGTAGGAGCACATGTTAGCGATCTATAGTCAGGTATTCTCAAGGTCAAACAGGTTACCTGGAGGATGTGGCCGGAAAAGGCTGCTTATCACAGTTAGTTACGACTGATCTACCCCGAAATCACCAGGATGGTTGATCTGAATATGGCGTCCTGTCTATAAACACAATGCACTCATCCGAGCAGCAATATCTCAGCCATGTGTATTACGACGTGCTGCGTCCTCATGTAGGTTGGTTATCATTATGTACACAACTAACATTGAAAAGAGCAGCCACAGCAGTACTGATGGACGTCTCATACAGGTCAGATCGGGCAAACTGCACAACACCATTGAATGACTCTTCACATCATACTGTATGACCTCTCGCAGATGGGTAATCATTATGCTTCTTATTAATTCTACCAGCGTACGAGTGCACAAACTGTGAAGCCCATTACACCCGGTAATGTGATCAATGTCATGTATTATTGCGAGAGAAATGCCTGGAGAGATGCTTAATGATACAAATGTATGCAGAGGCCCAATGACAGCAGTGTCATCCATCGTCAGCACAGAGCGCTGTCCCTCTCATACAGATGGCTCCGCATTCCAAGCATTAGTCCCATACCTCCTCTCCGGCCATAATATTTCTGGAGGTATCACCATAACATTACTACTCAGCTACTAGTGATTGTATGTACAAGAACACACACAAAGTCATATCACTACACATAACATCACTGCACACAACATAACATCACTACACACAACATAACATCACTACACACAACATAACATCACTACACACTCACTGCACACAACATAACATCACAGCACACAACATAACATCGCTACACACAACATAACTACACACAACATCACTGCACACAACATAACATCACTGCGCACAACATAACATCACTACACACAACATAACATCACTGCACACAACATAACATCACTGCACACAACATAACATCACTACACACAACATAACATCACTACACACAACATAACATCACTACACACTCACTGCACACAACATAACATCACTGCACACAACATAACATCGGTACACACAACATAACATAACTACACACAACATCACTGCACACAACAGTGTGCATGTGTGCGGCACGTTTTGCGGGCCGTTTGTCCGTGTGAAAACGGACATGTCTGCGTGTTTTGCACACGGACACACGGTCCATCAAAACACACTGACATGTACATAGACCCATTCATGTGAATGGGTCTATGTGTGTCAGTGTCTCCGGTACGTGAGAAAACTGTCACCACAAGTATCGGAGACACTGACGTGTGAAAGGGGCCTTACCTATATAGCGCCATTAATTACATGGCGCTTCACACACATTTTCGGCACTGTCCCCATCGGGGCTCAAAATTTAAATTTCCCATCAGTATGTCTTTGTAGTGTACGAGGAAACCAGCGCAAACACGGGGAGAACATACAAACTCCATGCAGATGTTGTCCTTGGTGGGGTTTGAACCCAGGACTCCAGTGCTGCAAGGCTAACCACTGAGCCACCGTGCTGCCTCTGCCACTTAACCTGCTGCTCATGTTCTTGCGTTGACGATACGACGTTCCCGGAGTTGGTAGTCTATAACTGCGATGTACACTGTGTGTCTCACTGTTGTCTTGGGAAAAAACACTCATAAGATTGTCTACAAGTGTGTTTCGGTACTCCAGTATGCCCATGTCCCTTTCCAGGGGGAGGAAGCATCTGGCTAAATTTACTCTTGTACCATGGATCTAACAGAGTGGCAGTGCAGTAATCAGCACTATTTCTAATCCTAACAATAAGGCCAACAATCATTTTGCAGATAGTACATCAAGAAGGTGCTCATGTGTCGGGCGCTTCCCTGATGTCCAAGTACATTGTGTGTTTGTGGCAGGGTAATGCTCAAACTTGCTTCCTCTGTCCCCTCCCGCCAACCACGGACAACAGGAGATCATTATCCTCTTCATCTTCTGACATTTGCACTCCCATCACCTCTTCCTCCTCGTCCTCCTTCATTTGTTCCTCGGCTCCTGCACCTTTACTAACAGTTTATCTGGTACCATGAGCGCCCTCGATCGCTGTAATCCACCCTCTTATGGCACCCGCCTGTGCGACGACTGTCCAAAACACAAAAAGATTGTTAGCACTTCCGCATCCTCCACTGCTTCCTCCTCTTCCTTTGAGACCACCTCCATCTCCTCCCGCAGACTATTTAAAATGTGCTCCAGCATGTAGATGATTGGAATAGTGACGCTGATGTCGGCAACATCAGCACTAACTATGTTAGCAGCCATTTCAAAACTGTGCAGAAGGGTCCAGAGGTCCTTCATCTGTGCCCACTCCGAGAGCGTAATTTGCTACACGTTCGTATTGTGTTGGGCCAGACTATGCAAAATGTCGCTGCTGCAGTAGTTGCTGCAACACCTGCAGAGTGGAATGTCACCGTGTTGGCAGAGCACATATCAACATGTTAAACGGTAGCCTGAAAGACCTCTGTAGCGATGCAAGTCGACGCGGGGTGTGGACGCCAGAAATGTGCACACAGCGACTGATTTCTGCAGTCGGGCATCCAGGCTGGGATAGTGGCGTAGAAATTGCTATACCACCAGGTCGAGAACGTGAGCCATGCAAGGCACATATGTGAGGTTGCGCAGGTCCTCCACCAGGTTTGCACCGTTATCGCACATGACTTTCCCTGACTCCAGGTTCAGTGAAGACAGCCGTTGCTCAAACTCGGCCTGGATAGCTGTCCACAACGCTAGAGCTGTGTGACTGCAATCTCCAAGGCATAGTAATTTAAACACTGCCTGACTGCGGTTTTCCCTGTCTGCGCAGTAAGGAGGTGGGGGGGGGATTCTCTCTGCACTGTTGGATAGTGTGTCTCATTAAGGGAGAGGTTGAGGGCGCAGGTAGAGGCCCTACAGGAGGTGGAGGAGGCAGAAGCACTGGAGTGTTATGAATGTGCTGGAGATGGTTTCTGAGCAGAGGCTCCCTCTGGTGGTTGCAGACAGTACTGAACCTTTCAGCAAGGAATGGCAATCTGGGATCACGGACTGGACTGATATAAGGGAGGTTCCCTCCCATGATGGTCGCCGGTGATCAATTGTTCTTGTCTCAATTGTGGTTCCTGGTTCATTTGGAAGCCTGCTGGATTCTTGCATGCATCTGCTGCTTTCAGATAAGATATTTTCTGCTTTTCTTTTTGTGCTTGCTTTTTGCATAATTTTCTGCACTTTTGTGGAGGTCAGCCGGGTCCCCTTCTGGGGCCTGTGCTCCTCTCAGTTTATCTGTAGCCACTGTTATTTGTTCATTTGCTTTTCCTGTTTTTTCAGTGGCTGCGGCTTAGTTTTGTTACACCAGAGATCTGATTTAGGTGGTGGAGATCGTGTGATCTCAGGTGTTTTTGCAATCAGAAAAGTTGGTATTTTTAGGGTTTTTTGTTGGATTGCAGTCAGAATTCTTTCCTGTACTTTTCTGTCTAGACAGATTGGGCCCCAGCGTTTGCTCATTCTATTTTCTGTCTGTGTCCGTGCTTCTTCTTGTCTAACCGCCATTACATGTTTGGGGGCTTCCTATTTTCTCTGGGGATCTGCTCCGGGGCAGATAGCTTTCATCTTTCTACCTTTAGGTGTAGTTATCTCTCAGGCTGTGACGAGGCGTCTAGGATCAACGTAGGAACGCTCCACGGCTACCTCTAGTTGTGTGGTTAGTTCAGGTTACTGCAATCCAATAGGTTCCAGCCTCTCTGGTGTATTGCCGTTTTTGCTTTTTCTCCTCAGCTACCGAAACATAACACTGGAGGAAGTGTTAGATACAAAGGTTTGTCTCGCAAGCCTTGGGTATTTCAAGATTTACTGTCTAGTGACACCTTGGTGTCTAGTGTTTTAGTTCACCATCCCTTTGTGTGTAGTGGTTTAGTTCTCCATCCCCTGGTGTGTAATGATTTACTTCTCGAAAACTAGGTGTTTAGTAGTTTAGTTCTCCAACCCCTGTTGTCTAGTAGGTTAGTTCTCCATCTTCTGGTGTGTAGTGGTTTAGTTATCTCTCCCCAAGCGCCCTGCAAGTCTTGGGGATTCCAAGACTTGTGGAGCAGCCCCTTCCCTGTCTGCCCCCACAGCCACCAGAGTCACCCAGTGCCTAGTCAGTGAGATTTAACGTACCTGGCCATGCTTACTCGTCCAGGTGTCAGCTTGCTTATTCAGGGTGAAATGCACCCTGTCAGACATAGAATTTGTCAAGGAACAGATGTTGGCTGGGACATGCTGGTGTAGCGCAGGCACATTACTCTTAGAGAAGTAATGGAAACTGGGCAACTGATACTGGGGACTGCGATGGCCATCAGCTTTCGGAAACCATCTTTATCCACTAGGTGGAAAGGGTGCATTTCCATGGCCAACAGATTGGATTGACCAACCAATTTCTTAAGTATTTCATCCCATTATCACAAAGATCGCAGACCGGGAGTCACGCAGAACCACCAGCTGTGATCTCTGGATCGAGCAGCTCTCAGCTGGTCCCTATCTTCCAGACAATTACACAAATGGGAGACGATAAACCATTGTTATTAGAAAACTAACAGTGAGCGTACAGCATATACACTTCCGGATTAAAACGCATGGAATATGCGTATATACTACCGTACAATCACTGCTAACTCCACGATGACCCCACACTAATCGCTGCCACCACCAATCCTTTTTTATTTAAACAAATTAATACAGGTCGATTGGATGCCATTTTTCTTTTGAGGTCCACACCATCAAGCTCTTCCATCCCCTCTCCCTCAGAGTAGCAGTCATATACGGTCCACCCACCCACTTCCTTGACCACTTTTCTGCCTGGCTGCCGCACTTCATGTCCTCTGAATTGCCAACCGTTATCCTGGGAGATATCAACATTCCCATAAACAGCCCCATCTCCCCAACTGCATCCCAGCTTCTATCTCTAACCACTTCTCTTGGCCTCTTACAACTTTCAACTTCTGAGACACACAAAGGCAGTAACACCCCTGACCTGGTGTTCGTCCGGCTCTGTTCAATCTACTACCTAGATAACTCAGCTGTCCCCCTCTCTGCCCCAAGAAATTAGTACTAACCAAAACCTACACAGTTTTAGGCACTCTCTAAAAATACATCTGATTTTACTAGGTAAACTACAGACACTGTCAGGTTGCTGCTGTTATACTGATTAAAATGATACCTGGGGTGAAGAAATCTATCTTGTAGTTGTTGTGTATTTAACTAACAGCTTAATAGATCAGACTATGGATCAGCTATTTTAATAGATCAGACTTTTGCAGATATGATGATACAAAATTTGCTTTATTTCATTACTTCTTTACTTGAAAAGGTGGGTGGTTTAAACTTTTATTTTTTTTAATTTATTTTTTTTAGCTTTTTTAAGTTTACATACTTTTTTTAGTCTCCTTAGGAAATTTGAACCTATGATTATTTGGTCACTTCTTCTGTATACTGCAGTAATACTGTCACTGAGGCTGAGCTTCAAAGGAAGGATCTGCATGGCAGACTTTAGAAGACCTCCAACATCGATGGTAATCCATTGACACCCACAATTCTATCGCGAGGAGGACAATGGGCTATCAGCTCCTGAGCCCTCTCAATACATCCTCTGTGCCCATAGGATGTAAAATTCAGAGAGGAAGAGGTCTTGAACTCTAGGGCTACCTACTGGAAGCAGCAATCCTAAAAGTCATTATTGACCCTCTATCAAGTCTTGTCATATGACTTCGGATAAAAGCCAACTAGAATCTTAATTTGCAGACAGTGTTTTGGGATATTTTCCATCGTCATTGCAAAGTGTGCAATCTGATTTGCCAGTATGAGAGGCTCCTTAGAAGGATCTAAGGTGTAATGTTTCTCCTTGTGGAAAGTCACATGCCACTGACAAAACCCCGAAACACTGTGTCTGAAAATTGAGATTCTGGTTTGGCTTTTATCTTAAGTCAAATGGCAAGGCTCGTTAAAGGATCGATAGTGAATTCTAGGATTGCTACTTCCACAAGGTGGTGCTAGAGACAAGTCCTCTTCCTCCCCCGAGAGGCAATTTGCATATTTAATTTCCCAGAGTAGCATTGCAAGGCTTATAAGCCTTCTCACATTGGCATGCCAGGCAAGACATGTCACTCTCCACAAGGAGAAACGTTGCACCTAAAATCATCCAGGATTCCTTCAGATCCTACACCACACCAGTCCACAGGACTTATTGTGAAAGCGCCACTTGTAGATAAATTGTACTTCAACCACAAGCGGAGGTTTTCCATGTATATTATTTTTATGCCTATTGGCTTCTTCTATGATAAATAATAAACTCAGTTTTTACCCCCCCACCTCTTTGCCAAAGCAGACTCTCAAGCTCTGATCATAACTTGAATGGATGAGAAAGATAGGATAAATGCTTCATTCAGATACTTAAAGTGGTCATGTCATGACTACAGTACATGTGATGTAAAGTATGTAAAAATAGATTCGGCACTCCGAGGTAGATGCAAAGAACGTGACAGTATTTTATTAGTACGGGTTCATCCACTGTATAGACAATATGACGTTTCATCCAGTTACATGACCTTCATCAGAATAGGGGAACTTCTTACAAAAGTCTGATACGGCGCTGGAGATATGCACAACTGTGCAGGAGATGTAGCAACAGTGCATGTGACTTCTGCAGCCAATCACTGCTTGAGCTTAGTGATTAACAGCAGCGGTGACATGCGTTGTAGTTATGACATGACCATTACAGCCTATTAACGAAGACAGGAGCAGCAGCATAGAGTAACAGCTGAATTTAGCATCTTCAACTAGAGGAAAACTCATGCATAAAAACTCAGATACATGAAAAACTTCTCTAAACATCTGAATGAAGTATTTTTAAATCTTTCTCAGTCATGCAATGTCTAATAAATGTATCACAATTGTACTTTCACGAGTGCCAAATTTTTCTTACACTTACAATACCGTCTTACACCTACAGTCAAAAGTCATAAGCCTCCAAATTATACCTATAGCAGATATGAATACAGTGACTTGCAAAAGTATTCACCAGCCTTGGCATTTTTTGTGTTTTGGTACCTCACAACAATTTCACTAGTTTTTTTGAGGGTTTGAATTCACTCCCCTAAAGTCAACACTTTGTATATCCTCTATTTGGGGCAATTACACCTGCAAGTCGCTTGGATATGTCTCTATGAGCTTTCCACAACTTGCCACTGGGATTTTTGCCCATTCCTCAAGGCAACACTTCTCCAGCTCCTTCAAGTTAGATGGTTTCCTCTAGTGAATAGCAATCTTCAAGTCTCACCACAGATTCTCAGTTGTATTAAGGTCTGGGCTTTGACTAGGCCGCTCCAAAACATTTATACGTTTACCCTTAAACCACTCGAATGTTGCTTTAGCAGTATGCTTTGGATCATTGTCTTGTTGGAAGGTGAACCTCCGTCCCAGTTTCAAATCACTGACAGACTAAAAGAGGTTGTGCTCAAGAATACCCCTGTATTTCGTACCATCCATCTTCCCCTCGACTCAGACCATTTTCCCTGTCCCTGCTCTCGGAAAATATCCCCACAGAATGATGATGTCACCACCTTATTTTTATGTGGGGATGGTGTTCTTTGGGTGATGATACATAGCTTGCTTTTACTGTATTTTTACTCTTTGGATTGCAAAGTGGCAAAAATTAAAAATGCAGATACCATAGTAAATTTAGGTAACATTATAATATGTTTTTATACTTTAGAGTCCCTTAAACACCAATAAATGTAAAAATGGTGTCTTGACAGACTTCGCTGAGAAAATAGCTGCCATTCAGTATAATGTCCAAGTCATTTCCATGTTACCCTGGGGAGCAGTTTTCTTTATGAGAAATCTTCAGCTGAGCATCTGAATTTGGATTCATACGAGTTGCATGAGTTATTGCCAATTTCCCTTGCTCAACTGATGACCAAATTATTCAATTCAAGAACAAACAATGTAAGTCTAAGCTAATAAAACACTGGGAGCACCGAATAACCAAGTACAAAAAGAAGACTGTAAATCATCTGTACGCGGGCCCATATGATTATGAGGATATGAATACAGATTTCGGGCTGATTAACATTTACTGATGCTCAGGGCTACAAGCTTTAATAGACACAAGTCTAAGGTTTATTAGTTCCTACAATCTGTTTGTTATCCTGAGAAGGAATACAATTTACAAGGGTAATATGGTTAAAAAAAACATGAAATGTTCATCGGATTCCACTGAAGAAGGTGAGATGTTAAAGGGGTTGCCAATCTGAGAAACCTTTGTCCATATGCCCTGTCAGGTAAGCACAGTAATTTGGCATGGAGTGGCACTGAGGGAGCCAGGATTAGAGAAAGGAAACAAGGCCCGGCACCTGAGCCGGGACAGGTAACACAGCCTCCCCAGTGTTCTTGATTAAACTGATCTGTAACTTTGTGAATAAGGATATGAACCAGGATCAACATCTGGGAGAATAGTCGGCTGTTTGACTAGTCAACTGCTCTTTATTCCTGTGAGATGCAGCAGCTTCTTGGTCAAATGGGGCGAGCTTCTAAACAATCATAGAAAGTGAAAAGACCAAAGCTGCAGAGAAGTGAGTCAAGAGGCTGAAAGGGTGATAATTAGTGTTGAGCGATACGATACTGCAAATATCGGG